>JBAJNP010001559.1:0-12500 GCA_036877545.1 Yasuhikotakia modesta
ATTGTTTTCTAACAGGAAATGAAAATAAACATCACGCTTAGAACATTAGATATTTGGTATTTATTTGATCTGTTGGTTTGAGGAAACAAGGAAATGAAATGTCACCACAATAAGACTCAAAGAAACGACACAAACGTCAAGCATCAAACCACCGTGCAAAAGTTCTTCCACCAAAAGTTGAAGGCTGTTCCTTTCACCTTGAACTCAATTACTCGACTTTTGTCTCGCGTCGATGAGTCTGAACCTCATTTTAATTCCGTCCTCCTCGCTGCTCCTCGCTCTCCCTCTGTAGGCAGCTTTCAGAAGTAGGTTGGAGCTTCTTTCTTATGCAGAAAGTCTGAAGACCAGCTACTGTACCGAGATCCCAGAGGGCCCTATTATCAGTGACTCCAGACTCCAGTGTGAAGGATCTGCAAAGCAGGGCAGAATCAGACTTCGGATCCCAGAACTTCTTCAGTTATTAATGCAGCCCATCTTGCACAGGGCTGCAGAAGAAGAGAAGGGCAACACAGTATGTGATGTCATAACCCCAGCCTGTACGCTCACAGCTGGTTTCATCTCACCGCCAGAAACATCTTTAAATCACAAGTGTCTCCTTGCAGACGTTTGTGCTGCAACAAAGATCTGCAGAGGGCTGCAGGTAAAGCGCTACGCTGTAGATTTATATTCTTCAAGCATGAGTCTCACAAAACCTGACAAGAACATATTGGGAAGATTTCAGACCACATAAAACCTCAAACTTTCACAACCAGCGTTTTTTCAGACGTTGTATTAATGACATTGCTTAGCTATAAGAACGTTTTTCAAAAATGTTTTAATTCTGTAATCTTTTAAACATTCTGCTAACAACACAAGAATACAATTTTCAATATGATATATAATGTAAAAAATAAACACTAATGAATAAAGTATAAAAAAATCCTCTGAAAGTCTCTTCACATAATGCAACAACAAATTTTACAAGAATAACGTTTTGCTTTCTTGGTACATAAAAATAAAAACACATACTACTGAAATTGTTAAATATTTGGAGATTTTGTAACAATGATTTTTTGTATTGTTGTAAAAGTGTAAAAGTTAATCACAAAATTGTATTTACTTTATCTAATTATCACAAAGCATTTACAATTTACAATAGTTTCTATTTACGCTGATTTAAATAAAACACGTTTTTACTGTAATACAGTACATTATGTTTACTTAATTATGTTTACTGTAATACAGTAAAAATGACTATATTACAGTCATGAAAATGTAAGAGAATCACCTTTCAGAATAAAGAATAAATGAGAATATTTGACCTCATCTCAAATATAACATATTTAAACATCATTTCTTACGATTCCTTTATGTGGAGTGAATGAAGTCAGTGTTCAGTCTCACTGATATATTTATCCTGGTTAATTTCGTTTCAGCTGCATGAGATATAATTGGTCTCTGGCAAGAGAAACGAATTCTGTTAGAACTGATTTAAGTTAATTAACTTAATTGCGTTTGAACTCGTCACGTTTTTCTATCTGCGTTCATGCGTCAATAGTCGACTTGCTAATATTGTTTTTGTTCTCTCACTATCTTTTAAAAGTAGCCATTATTGCACCAGCTTTTGACCCAGCCTCACAGAAACCTCACAAAGAGCCCCGGTGCTTCCAAAGCCATCCTTTCTGCCCAATAATTGCGCAGTTGTTGCAGTTATTATTGTCGCAGACGACTCGCCCTCAGAACGCAGATGTTGCCGTTCCTCCTGTCTGCTGGGTTGTCTGAGATGCGGGACAATGTGGCGGGAGACTCGGAGTCAGTTAGCTAAAAGAGAGATAATGAGTAGAATAATCACGCTAATGATGCTAACAATGATAATTATGTTGACAATGGTAGCGACCGGAAGGGTCAGCGTTTAAAAACGACACTTTTCAGATACCACCAAATGTCTCTGTGATGTCAGAAATGACCCGTGCTAGTTACAAATGACCCGTCCTGCGATTCACTCGAACCGTTTTCTCTTTCTGAAAACACGTTAATGTTTTCAAGATGATTCTAAGGATTACGGGTCCTTGTAACATCAAGAGCACTTTTAAAATGCAAACATGTCAAAAACGTTCTCGCTAAAACGCTGATGAAAACTTCTCAAACTCTCTCTCTGAGAAACTATTCGAAGGCTGAAAGCGTCTCCCTGATACGCAACAACTTTCTTTCTTCCTTTCATCTGTTTTTATTAAATTGTACAGTAAGAAAAAGTAGCTATGACAGCTATAAAAGCACTTGCTTTGAGGCTTGCTTAATTTATTTAGTAGCTATGGCAACCTCAACTCCGTGTGGCAAGTACAGAGAGATCTTTAATGAAAAAGTTAACTTGGTGTCGGCTGAAAATTGATACTTTGAGCTTTTTAAATATAATCTTGATGTAAGACGAGGCAAACAATCTGTGATCACAAAACAACAGAAATATGGACTCTTAAAATGGACTGTCATGAACTGTGTAAGAGCTAGTTTTGGGTCTCTTATGTGATTGTTTAAGCAGAGTGTAGCTGTTGCACATTTATGCATTTGTCAGATGCTTTTACACAGTCACTTCCAGCGTATATATGCTGTACAAATGGTCAGTATTTGTGTATCGAACCCACAACCTTTTGCACCGCTAACATAGCGCTCCAATACTTACAGTTACAGAAACACTGCATACAGTAACAACTCCACTTCACTTATTGTGTTCCCACCTCAGCGCTGTGAGTGAAACCGGAGCAGAGTTGCGAGATTTTGCCCTCAGCAACGAGTTTTATTTGATAGTCAGAGTATCTTCTTTTCTGGCCTCAGGAACCCTCAGAGCAAAGTTTCTGTAAAATAACTGAGGAGTAGGAGGGAAGCTGGAAAACATGGGGTGGAACTGGAACAGAGTTATTAAAGTTTCTTATAGAGATAAAACATGCAAATAAAATTAGTCAAACATAGGTCAATATTAATACAACATTCACATCACAATAAGACACAAGATTATTCTCAAGTTTTCAACAACAGAGGCATTAGTCCCCCACTAAGGGCACTACATTTCTACTGCAGGGTGAGAACAGAACTCAAACTCCCATAATGCTTTGCAACAATCAGCCAATCACAACCATTTACCAGCAATATATGTTAACATTGCACTGTCCCCATCACACTGTCTTCACTAAAACAAACTTCACAGACCTCATGAAGTCCAGTTTTCTCTCTGCCAGCTGTATTCTGCAGGTCAGGTTTAGCCGTGCATTCATGCGAGCAGAAAATGGATTGGATGATAAAGTTAAGATGATGGCCAGGAAGAGGTGGGCGTAGAGAACCGAGGAGGACAATGACGGCGCAAACCGGAGCTACGGATGAAGAAAGTAAAGTTCAGACATTTTTGGTGCCATTTCCCCATTACGATTATCACCCCAGCACACGCTGATGATAGAGGCAGATAGAGTTAGCGGCATGTTTACTGCCAATATTGCTTTTAAAATACTGCTGCCCTTCAAGGCCTTTGAAGATGGCCGTGACATTTGGAGGGGTAAATCTTAAAGGAATTCTCTTTATTATGACGGCTACTGAATACAACAACAGCGGCGTATTCAGTGGCACGCCGGGAGCAGAGACGCCCTGCCATGCAATTTACTCAGTGGATGTCACAGTTTTCACAAACTTCCCTGAGAAAACACTGGGAAATATTAGACGCTCCCGCTGACTCCATGACATTCCACACTGGTAATAAACAAAATCATGTTTTAATATGTTGGTATTAATCTCTGACTTTTTTAGTCAGACGCCATTAAAGGGAGTTTGGCTGAAAACTTGAGGAATTTTGTCTTTGAATCTATTCACGATATCTGAAATGCTTTTATCCTCATATTTAGCACACCATTTTTTTCAAACAAAATTCTGTTAAAATTTTCATTTACACATTCATGTTTCCTGCAACAAGCAAATTTTAATAAAATGTTATTAAATCAGGCCTTCTGAACAAATATATTTATTGCTGCAAACTTGCAGTACGATTCAAGGTTTGTTTGCAACTAGTATTTACAATAATTTGATATAATGCTAGCTAACAAAGTTTCCCTACCGCTTCCGTGAAGTAACAAAAATGTTAAAAATGTTCTTGAAATGTCAATTCTTTAAATGTTTTAAATGTTCCACTAACAACATAAAAACAATGTTTGTGATATGATAAAATTAACATTACTACTAGTGCAACTGCAAGAACATTTTTAAAATCACTGAGAAAAATTTTACATTAAACATTGGCCAACGTTCTTAGAACGTTCTCTGTGAGCTGGGATTTAAAAGCTATAGGAAGTGATTGTTCAGTTTGCTCTTCAAAACCTCTTGAGATGTTCTCACAGGAGCCGGTGAGTTGATTGATAAGTGTTCCCAACCCCTCATTCCATTTATCCACCTGATCCCTCAATGAACTCCCTCTCATGATCCGTTGAACCTTCGTCTCGCTCCTCCTCGATCTTCTGCTTCTCTTTCTTCTGGCTTAAACATCTCGCGCCTCAATTAATCACCTCCGCTCACCCATCCCTTCAGCGCTCTCACACGTACCTTTCATAAGACACTTCCAGTAATTGCACTGTTAGCTTAAGGGATGGTCAGGACTTTCCAAAGCAATCAGCGTGATTGGACGGGAGTGCACCACTTGGCGTCTGTGATTTGATGTGATTGGATGGGGTTCCTGAGGGCTAACCTGAAGGAGACAGGAGGAAATCAATCCAGAGTTCTGCGGGCTCCTGTCTGAGGCCTCAGGGCTCAAAGTCATTAACTTGAAAAGAATGTGTGAATTTCAACCAACCAGAACCTCTAACTGGTCAATCATGATGAACCGGACTGGAGGAAGAAGTTCTGCATCCTGGAAGATGATACACCTGCAAAAAATAAGAGCATTATAATATGATAATCGTAAGAATGGAGAGACACACATTGATATTCTTGGTCTAAACCTTAAAAATAAAATAAATATATATTTTTTGTTCTTGTGCAGGACCAAACATTGTTCGTCCAATCACTGCATTCAGAGGCGTGGCTTCTGAAGAGTTTAGCTTGTTATTGCTAGCCTCTGTGAAATACCTTTAATTTAACCTTTAATTTTTAAATACTGATATTATTTAACCAGCACACCACTTTAAACTGGTTTCAGTCTTTTAGCCGCTCCAAGGTTGGTTTGCCAGTTCAAACTAGCTTTACCAATATGTTCTACTAGGTCAAAAAAAGCTAATGACCATAAATGACCAATTTAGACCAGCTAGAGACCATATAAAACATCTACAGCTGGTTTTAGTTACATTTTCCAGCAGGGCAGGTGCAACAAAAACATGTACATACCAATTTTGTATAGTCTGCAATTTAGTTAAAGTGACATTAGCATACAATTGTATAAAAATGAAAACATGCCAATACTTTACAAAACCCCCCACTACTGTTTTCAAGGTACCTGTAGGATAATAGTGTTGTGTGTTTGTGGGGAGCGAGTGTGCAAATAAGGAGGAATCAAGGAAGACAAGAAATAACAAGAGAGGAGTGTAACAATATGCCAAAACCGCAGAGATGCAAATTGTCGTATCCAGTACGGCTGCTGCCATTATGCCTTAATGTATTGAAAACTGCAAGTGTCCAGGAAGGCTGCAAAAAAGATGTATCACCATGGCAACCAGACCCGGGATAAAAAACAGCACAAAAAACAGCGTCTGCGTGCGTTTAGGAGAAATTGTGTGTGAATGTCGCGCGTGAACCGCAGTACAGAACATTGTATAGACCATCGCTATTAATTTGCACCACACAGTCCTCTCACAACAGACACAACGTTACCGATGCATTATTTTCCATTTACAGTCTGAAGGACACCCGGCACACTTCAAAGATGAGGCCAGATCACAGAGCTGAAAGATTTCATGTCAAGGCTGAATTGAAAATGTGTTGCTGCTGAACGCTGGAAAGACATCAAAAGAGTGAAATATAATTTCAGAGATTTTGAAAACAACTTTGCTTTTACATAGATTTTCCTTTTCTTGAAATTCTTCTACAGGTGGATACAGCATGTGAGGGTGATTAAAGACATCAATAAATCTGTTGTTTTCTGTGCTAACAAATTTCCTATTAGCGCTTCCTGTGAACGAACATATTTAAATGATCACCCATGTCAAACAGTCACTAGGCTTTAGTTATGCCACAGCAAGAAATCATGATTCGCTAGTTGGTTACAACAATTTCTATTCTAGAGGACATTTGACTGGCTAAACTTCTGAGTAGCACATGATGAGTTATCACTAAATTCTCTTGGAAGAATAACTAAATAAACTCTATATAGAATAAACTGTATGCAAGGGACATGGGCTCATTTTGCCAACATTTAAAACTACACTAAGATATAATTGTCTAATGCAATAGAAAGTGCCATTAAAGCCAAAATGTGGGAAACATGTTTTAAAAACACAAGACAGCTAAATAAACCACCTTCATGCTATCTAACAATGACACCCAGAGGAGATGTTATTGTTTCAGTCTGAGAACTTAATGGAAATCCATTCAGGTATGTCTTATCAATCGTTTAAAAGTAGAAACAAATGAGACATTTGTTACACTCATAGAGATGATGTGGTGTTTTAGGAATTTGATGCAAGTTTTCAAACGTCTGACATTAAATACAAATTTTGGGATCTATTGAAATGTGTTTGACAGGCAGGAGTCTTCTGAGAAGATCTTCTGCTGTCTAAGAAAAAGAATTGAGATAATAAAGAGGACTGTAATTCTTTTACTTACAGATAAACTCAGGAGTTCAAAGGTCACATCCAGGAACTGTGGTTCTGAGGTTAGACTGAGGTGATCTGAGTCAGTCAGTCTGGGGTAACTGTGTCACCGTTCCTCGCTCTGATTTCATTTCATCCATGAACACACCGAACGTTCTGGGCCGCTGCTTGACCTTTTGTGCAGAAGAATCACATCAGGTCACAGCACAACAGACAGATTTCATAGCCATTATAAATCTCTGGGGTGGCATGTCCAAGCTTGATAGATCTATCTGATGAAGAGCCTCGTGTTTCCATCAAACTCAGTGGAGAAATTAAATAACAGACTATCAGAAGGCAGAAACTCATTTTACACAGGCGATGGAAATTTGGCTGATCTTTTCAACTGCCCGAATAAAAATCGAATTGATTTAGATGTAATTGATGTAATTTGAACGGACCGGCGCGGTTAATGTATTTCAATCAGCTGCAAATGAACAATGAAATTCTCTTCATTAATCCGGTGGACGCGGCGCAGGCGCACAAACGCTCACCTGTCCGCCTGCGTCAGGAGACGCCTAAACGCTAGTAACAAAAAAATGGCTTTAGATTAGGAAATACAGGAGCGGCGGGTGGTCCAAATCTGCATGCGCTTCAAAGAAGCCCCAGACAATTATCTATTGATTACATTTGTAAATCCAACAGCGCAATTTAATGGACTTTAGCTTGTAATAGGAAAGTTTCTTTGGGAAGAAAGAAACACTGATATTTTGTAGAAAGGATTACTTTAATCTATTACCCTCCTTCGCTCTGAAATCACTGGGCAATTACTCAATTGTCTCATTAAGAAAGGCAGACTATGAGGTGGAATACAGACAATTATAAAGCAAAGCTTCTCTCGGGAGCTGTTAATTCTACCAGAAATGATGTCATCAGAGGAACTTTTGAACTCATTCTATTGGTCACGGCCACAGAATGGAAACGTAATTAAAAACTAGCTTTGTGCTTTTTATAGAGTTAAAGTTACCTCTGCAATGCTTCCGGCGGTTGTCTGCAGCGCCCTGCGGTTGCTAGCGTGTTCCGGGTGGTTGCTAGGGACGTGCATAATGGCCAGGACTGGATAGCTCAGACCTTTGGCCGTTCATAATATCTTAAGCTATAGAAATGTCTGCAATTAATGTTCCTAGGAGCATCTGAAATGAAAAATAAGGTAAATTACACATAAAAGCACAACAAACTTCTAATGTATCGTTTACATAAAGACATGATTTTCATGGCTGAAAATCCACACATGTATACAAATATAATAAACACTAAGCTGCATTAAACTATAATTATGATGTTTATTTGAATGCATCGTTTTTTGCTAAATAAACTTCAGGGTTCACATATTTTCAAACTCACACTATTGTGGCAGAAGGCTGTTATATTTCTAAATCGTGTCCTTGGTGAGCACAATGTAGCCACAGTTGTATGCTGGTGTCCATGGTAACACCAGCATACAACATCAAATTTCTTTTTCCGCCTTGGTTTATTCCAATTAATATTTGAGCAAAGTCAATGCCACACATTCATGGAATAATGTTCATGAAATGTCAATGTTCATGGAACAGGTTACATAAATAATACAGATGAAAAGTTTCATTGTTACGGTTTGGATAATCGATAACTTTTCCAAGAGCTTCTCATATGTGGCAATCAAACCATCCCCCTGAGATCATCTTTACACTCTTCTGGGTTACAAATATCCCTTTAAAACTTACTGTATCTCCACATCCACCTGGGGATTGCAGGCAAGAAACATCACTTTCAAAACCAGCTTTGAGATCCATAACAGAACATGGACTATGTAAATGACCAATTACAGAAACCTTGAACTTGTGCGCTGGGTTATTTATGACGGTCAGATATAATTATCCATCGATCGAGCCGCCTGAGATACAGCGTGGCTCTCAGATTGACTTTGCATTGCTTTAACATCGTCCTAATGAACGATCAGAGACTCACTGATGCACTAATTCAGTCGCAGAAGTTTGACCAAGCCTGGCTGTTAACCACTGAGAAACATTCGACCAGAAACAACGATTAGGAATTCTGTGCGATCGGTCTTTTGAAATTATGGATCTGTCATGAGAAGACAATACCACTGACAAATACTGTAATGGGGTGACATCAAACCGGAATGAGAGCGAGACAGCTAACAAATTAGACTTTGCTCTCTCTCTCCCTCTCTCTTTCTCCCTCCGTTCGTCTCTTTCACTGTCCCTTACAGCGTCACGCTGCTGGTTTGTTGTCGTCTAAATCAGTGGTTGTCAACTGGTTTTGCTCGAGGATTTTGTATTGGACATCAATGGTGACCCAACACAAAACCAGATTTGTTTATCGCACAAATGTCCCTAAATCTGAAGAAGGAAATGTATTTATGTTGAACCGCACAGGCGAAGCAATTTGCACATTTGTTATTAAGACAAATGTCTAAATAGAAAAACAGCTTATTTTTAACAGTTTATTTTTTACATTGTCTTTATAGTTTCGGTGGTTAGACACAGGCCATCGTTGATCCTCATGTCACATGACCTACAATGTCTGAACAAGCTACTATTAAACAAAGGTGAAATATTAACAAAATATCAACGTTTGATTGAACACAATGTTTTAATATCAACAGCAAAACATGAGACCCTTTCACCTCCTTTAAACGCTGATACAGCCTCATTATTCTTCTCCTGTAACTATTACATGGTTAGCTAACTTTATTATTTGTATTTAGCATTGGATCAGAACGGAACCGTGACCCAGTCATTGCTCTAAAACACTCAAGTCTATTTCTACACTAGTCAACTCCCGCCATCTTTCTGTGTTAAAGAAAGCTTATAAATACAATCATAATATAATATAAATACTAGATACAGCCATGATGACACAAAAGGCAAAGTGAATTGATTTATACAGCACATTTCATTCCAAGGTATTTCAAAATGCTTTAACATAGAAGCAATTACAAAGAAAGAATAAACCATAAGGATTAATATAAGAGATCTTATCATAGAAAATTCATATAATGAATAATAATAATAATAATATGTGTTTAAATAAAATGTACAATAGGTTTGCTCTATAATTCACTGATAACTAAATGAAGCTGAGCTCACAGCGGCACAACCCGTACATCTGACCTCAGTCACTCCCGCGTCAAACAAGCGTGACGGTAATGAGAAACGACAGGGGAGGGTCCGACGCTCGCTGGAGGAACATCAGACAAATCTCCGTTCCGCACACACACTTCACTCAAGGTAAAAACTGTGTTGCTTTCGCCTGACTGAACCCTCCGTCTCTTCTGCACTCATTTTTCCCCTCAGCTCACGGACGGCTGAAGAGCGGGAGAGAGGGGCGCTGATTGCAAAACTGTGACAAGAAGAGCCATCGATTTCAGAGCCGAATTAATGAAGGTCCATCCAGAGTCATGGCAGCTTTAGAGGAAAAATATCATGCCCTCTGCACTCGTGGCTATTAGACTAGAGATAAAGTATGTGCCACGATGACAGCAAAAGGATTCAAGTTGTTAAAAAGGCATTCATTAAAAAAACAATTTACTCAAATGCTCTGGTACGAGAGACCGGACCTTTGTTTGATTTCCCCCCAACTCTAATCAAACTCTGTCAAAACTTTAATGTTCTGTCAGCCACGTCCTGATCATTTATTTGAGTGAATCTTTTCACAGAACTGACGTTTATTACTTATGTGAAGGATACATCAAACCAAACGCGAGGCTTTATTTCCTGTTAGCCGCACCCAGGCAACTTTAGCCTGACAGAGACCGTGAAAAGTAACTGGGGGGTGTCAAGGTTTATTTGTGCGTATAGTTTTCAGTACGACAGTTGGGCATTATAGGAGTCTGCCATGTCACTTTTTAAAGTGTTTTGAAGATTATTAAGATTTTATCTTGGGAAGCGCCGTGGATTTTCGCTTTAATCTTGCAGTGCCACAGCAAGCGAGTGTTGGTGGTTTATCATACCTGCAAGTCACAGTAAACAGAAACAGAGAATCAGGCAGTCAGGGTCAAGTCAGCTGAAACTGGAAGCAGAAGATGGCAGAGGGAAACAGAAAAACATAAATGTACAGCAACTTTATCTTTTATATTTACAGATTTATACATACAGACACACACACTCACTCACATACATACACACACACACACAGACTTACTCCCACTCACTCAAACACACACTCACTCACTCACTCACTCACACACACACACACACACACACACACACACACACACAAATGTGCATATTCCAGTGACTACTTATAAACAACATAACCTAAACCCAACCGACACTTTAACTATAATCAGAAAGTCAGAAAATTTATCATGTACTTGTGCTGAATTAATTAATTTTATTTCATTTCTAACCCCAAATAAGTTACAAACTGCAGCTGTATGGTTGGGATAAACACACAAACCGTTACCATTACCAACGCTTCACACAGAAAACAACTGTAATGAACGTCGCTCTTAACGTTCTGCAGATGTTTTCCCAACCGTGTCCTGACCAACGCTTTCTACCTCAGTCTCTTCTGGAAGCTGACAGCTCTGAGATCTCAGCCGCTGTCCCTGATCCTCAGCCCTACACAAATGCAAACCATCATTTATTTCTCCATCGTCTGTCAGAACGGAGCGTCTGGTGGCATCAGCCACCGTATCTCCACAGTTGGACCTTTCACACCATAAATACGTCCTCCAACAGAAGGTGCCAATACTGATTAGGGGGAAGAAGTGTCCCTCTTTGACCTGGATTAGAGGGTATTAGGTGGAGTGGGCCGTGTGCCGCCGGCCATCTCCCTTCATCGCCGGCGCTAATGCGGCAGCATAGCTGCGCTCGCATCTAAATGTTTCATTACGGAACCAACGGAGATTCCAATTTCTCTCCCCATCTTTCCCAGCGTTCCCGCGGCTCCCGCGGAGGGGGGGGCAAAAGCATGACAAATTGAAATAAATGAGAGTGCAGAAAAGGTGGAAGGGGGGCACCGGTCTGAGGTGGGGGCTTTTACATGCATCTCTCTCTCTCGCTCGCTCGCTTCCTCGCTTTAGTTTTTCATCTTCACATTTTTGGTTGGACAGAATAATGAAACAGACTTGATTGTTATTGCCTGTGACCTTCATCTCACGATGACAGCAGTGAGATTGACAGGAACTCTTTATAGTCCAACTCCTCACAGCCTTGATTTTGTTCTTTCCTCGCTGGTGTGTGAAGATCAAAAGATGTTTTTTTTGACCCACGGGTTTGAGGGTCCACATTCGTACAGTGGACGTGACCGGAGAGCTCACCGCCAAGTTACGTTTCTGTGACGTTCTTACGCTCGCAGATCAAAGATGCTGAAAGAAAAGACAGTCAACGTCAGTGTAAGACTTCATGTGTGAAGGGCTGCTTGCATCAGATCCAGTCTGACGCAACAAAATAATACAGAGGGTTTAAATATTTGCAAACAGGTTTATAATAAGTCAGATGGCAAATTTGCATCATTCTCTAGAAATATTTCAGATGCTCAGATAAATTGTTTAGCAGCCTAGCAAGTACAAATTAGCCAAGCCTTTGAATAAAAAAAGGCAGATTATTGCAGACCAAATGACATTAAGGGGGTAACATAGACTTAAAGATTGTAAACCAGGTGTAACTGGGATTTAAAGTATCCAACTGTCTTTAAATTACTTATTAGAAACGTCCATCACAACACATAAACAAATAAACAAATATATATTCTCTGATA
>JBAJNP010001559.1:17500-59528 GCA_036877545.1 Yasuhikotakia modesta
TCTGGATTGTGTACAATGCAATTTCTCTCAATTGTCAATCAAATATTGAAGAAAAATTAAAATAGTTTTGTATATCGTACGATAAGATGTAAGTGTCTGTAATCTATGAACTTCTGTGTAAACCTCCAACCTTCCAAATTATTGTGCCATTTCTATGTTCAGCAGTCTCAGTATGTACAGGATATCTCCAACAGGCTTTATTTGATGCACGTGGACACCACTGGTCCTGGGTCAGTGCTCAGCTCCTCAACATCATCTGGGGTTTGCAGGCTGTAGGGAACCAGATAGGCATCACATTGAGGGCAGGACATTCATCAATGAGACAAGACCAGTAAGACGTCACAGCATAACAAACGCTGAGCTGGGCAGGATCACATCTGAAAAGACACATATGAAATAAATGCATTTAATATATATTTACAGGTATGACAATTTCATCCAATTTCACAAGAACCAACCTATTAACTGAAATCAGACCACAATGTTACCGGATACCCAACTAACTAACTGGTGTTAAATTAGCTGTTTAAGACAAATCATCCAAATCTTTTGGTGTCACGTCTCAAATAGGAGCAACAAACAAAACAAGCCTTTGAAAATCATCTTAAAAGCTCTGAGGGGGAAACATGAGAAAATCTTTATCTCCCTTCACGTGTTTGACGACAGAAATAGACTTTAAATGGGCAGCCATTGTGAGAAAGTTCCTTATCAGCTTATCCAGTGGAGAAAATGACTGCTTTTGAGAAGATGTATTGGTTTGGTTTAATTGACACTCCAGACTGAAATAAAGACAGTTGTGAAGTGGCAACGATGAACCAACCGCCTCATTACCAGCCACTCTTTAAAAACTCTCATTTCATTCTGAACATGAACAACAAATTCATCTCAGGATCCAAACACCTCGCTTTGCTCTCTTTAAAAGTAAAACGCATGATTAGATTCTTATTCATCCGCAGAAAAGCAACAAATGAACACCAGTTTGTCCAGGAACATGGGCTGGTTTTATTGAACCCTGCTGAGGCGTTTACGGCACTTAAACTGGGAAACGGAGGTTAAAGGTTAATTAGAGCGAATGAAAATGCCACAGAAACGGAGCGACAGGAATGACTGACGTATTTACAGCTTTGTGAACAACACATAAAATTAACCGGTTTCCCTCTTTAAATCACAGAAAGGATTTATAGCTACAATGGTTTATACCTGTGCTTAAAATATTATGATGTAGAAAAACATTCATTCTCTTTTATTTTTAGCTGTCTTGTGTGCTTTTCATTTCATATCACTGTATAATATTATTTTATTAATTTTGATTTACTCTCAGTTAATAATTTCAGTGCCTCATCTCAAACTTATTTCAGCTTATTGCTGAGCCAACATTTCTAATCTGTGGGTAGGTTTAGTTTTTAGAATAATATTTATATCTATATTTTAATCTGATTTCAGTCAACAGAAATGCGTGAACAGTTGCAGGTTTAGTAAACTAGAACAACCTTGTCTCGCACCCTCACCGGCAGCTGAAGGCATCAAGGGCTTCTCTGGAGCGTCGGCCGTCGCTGGCGGGTGACGCGACCCCTGACTGAAGTCTTCTTTAATGGTTCTGGCTTGTTGGCTGTGCAGTGGCGTGGGAAAAGGGCGGGAAGTAATATATTCAATAACCCTGACCTTTCTGCCCAGAAGACACGGATGCCCATTTGCCTGTTAAACAGCCACCGCTCTGTAACAGCTCAGTCAGAAGATGAGGGTTTTCGTGGAGGAATGATGTTCCTGGAACTGAGAACGTTGAATTCTGGGAACGTTTGAGGGTTTAACTGATGTTAGTCGTTGAGGTAAAATGGATCGTATCTGTAACCTTGTCTATTTTGTCCATTTTAAGTTATTTGCCCGTTAGTTATTGAGCTGAGAGATTCAATTAATGGCTTGGAGAAGGTTCTGTCATGAATTTAATTAGGGAACGTTCTGCGCGTCTTGTTGACTTAAAGAACAAAGTGAGGAAAGTCGGTTCATTATTTTAAATTCCTCATTTCCCCACGACACTTCTGATATTACTGGAATCCGTCGGCACAATGGTTTAATTTTGCGTTTGACACGCCGGCGAGCGACACAAGCGGCGCGATGCGTTCTGTCAAATTGGTTTCAACTGAAATAAGCTAATAATTAAATTGACCCTCAGTGCTGAATTAAAACCAAATAATAAACTTCTGATTCGCTTGCATGCTACAGGCAAACAAAACTGTTTCCATTTCATGCTCTTGCTAGCTGGCCAAAAAAACATGATATTTGTAACCATTTGAAAACATAGCAAAGGATGTGATATCATCATTTATAATTGAAACAGCCTGCAGTGTGTTACGGTTGAGGCAGGAACAGCTTAAGCACCTTAAAGGGATAGTTCACCCCAAAATTAAAACACAGTCATTATTTACTAACCCTCATGTTGTTCCAATGCTGACAATCTTCATCTCTGCAATACCTTTAAACTGCTGCACCATCACTGGTCATGTGACACGGGAGAACCAGGCGTTTGTCTCTGTCATGTCATGACAAATCTACAAGCATATTTAAACACAATAAAAAAGATTTAGATTTAATACAATGCTACGGTTCGGCTTTAGAAATGTTGTAATATGGTTTAAAAAACAAATTTTTGATACTTTTATAGTAATTTGGTTGTTGCCTTTGGAGCTTAGCAATAAAAATCACCACCTATGTCCTTTAAACTTTATATTTACTATAAAAACACAAGATTAGACTTTCGGCCTTCACAGAGGAAAAACAATAATGTCATAGTAAAATTAACTTCAAACAAGAAAGAAAACAATAAAAACGGGGTTTAAACAACACGAGGAAGACTAAATGTAGATAAACCTTTCATGGTATTAACATTTAAACGTGTTTATTTTATTAGCTTTCTGAAAGCAGTCACCGTTATGAACTCCAGTAGGACTCGCATTTAACAGCCCTCAAATCCGACAAATCGAAACCTCAAACTAAGTGAGACAGAAGAGAGAAGATGAGAAGAAAAAGAGAACGGTCCCATTTTCTCTCGTCTGGTCATCGATTGCCCCGCAGGTGAGTAGTTAAATCTGTGTGTTTGGTTTGCAGTGAAGCGATGGCTGATCTGAGCAACAATTTAGAACCGAAAGGATTTTTTTCCAGGCGAATTATCGATCGCCGCGTCTCTCCTTTCGCTCGACGGCCACATCAAGAAAAGCCTCCGATTAATAATAAGTGTGAATAATGAAGCGTGAGCTTTAAAAAGAGAATTTGGGAAAATAGTGAGAGATGGAAGTGGGGAAAATGGGGGGCTGGGTTTGGAAAAGACCCCCGCTGGGCTCCAGAGGTTTTCAGACTGATCTGTCCCACAGATATCCCACAATATCGCAACACACACACACCTCTCACTGCGGAGAAGATCCAACAGACACCCTGTTAGGAGGAGAGACCATTAAATCCTTGGATTGGTTTGGTAACTGAGAATTATTCATGTGGCACGTTCTCCAATCCACAGTCCATCATTTAGACCCTTTTGAAGTCTGTTTATTACTGATAAAGACATAACCTGGTTGGAAGGAGGCTGTTGGTGTGATTGTGCTCTTTAAAGGTTACGTTTTCCTTACGATGATTAAACTAAATCAGTGTTACGCGTGGCTTGATGCAGTCTGATGCATTTTGGGAAAAAAACACCCTTTTAAGAAGTTTTTTTTTTTACCTTTACGCATTTGTTGGCTGCTGTTCCTCCATGTCACCAGATGGAGGCGCCACGCAACAATCCTGCCTCTAAAACCACCACATCTGACAGAGCCACGTTTGACACCTTCTCATCTCCAGTGCAGCTTTTGAATTGAGAGAAATAATTATCACTTCATCATCAGACAGAGTCATGCACACAGATGCACAATAGCTGCACGTGCACATGCAAAATTTGTGCATGAGTTTGCATGACCCAGGTTCGGTTGAGGTAGGAATATAAATGCAACAAAACGCAGCCACAACTCCTCTGGAACTGCCTGGAAAAGCGAGTGATGGTAGGAAAAAGACAGAAACCTCAGACCTAGTTAAGCTCTGAAGAAATGGAGAGAGAGATTCTTTACATTAAGCCTGTGATTTTTACAGCCTCTGTTGGAGTCTGTCTAGTTTCAGTCTCACTAAACAGCCAATGTATAATTCAAAGATTTTCTTCCCTGCAAGGAAAGTGCTTTGAAACACTAAACTTTGAACTACAGTGTGCAAGAAAAGACAGAGAGAGAGAAAGAAAGAGAAAAGAGAGAAACAGCATAATTATATAGGTACACAGGTATATACACATAAAGCACAACATGGTTAAATAAAAAGGAAAAATGGAAGAAGATTATTAAAATATGAGAGGATATATTGGGTGACTTACGTTTCTGGGCATTTCGGCTTAAATAATAAACCCCAACATGACAGGAATAACAAAACATAATGCAGAACAAATTTGCTATTAGCGCTGAATATCCGGCTAACCCCATTAAGTCTAATCCACATCCCGTCATATAATGAACACAAGAGAAATGGGAAGATATTATCCTCTTAAAACCAAAAAGGCAGAATTCTCATATTTGGGTGACCTATTCCTTTAAGGGTTGTAGTGATGAATCATGGGAAATTAGGAACCACACTCAACAACATCAGACTGTAGATTCTCCTCAAGTATCTTGACCATATTTTGATCTAGAAACACAAAATAAACAGAGATGGTTAGAGGACTCTTATGCTTAACCGTGTCCAGCCTGAAGGACAAAAGAGAGAAAGATAGTGAGAAAGAGAGAAAGAGAGACATCACACAGATCAAAGAGTTTCTGGGCTTTTCCGAGCTCCTGATTGCAAACAGCAGGAGATCTGAGTTGCAGCGGCTGAAAGGCAAGCAGAAAATTTGACTTTGGTGTTGATTTGGAAGATGCAGCCGCATGTTTCTTGAACCTGCAGGTAACTGTCTGATGCTATGATCTCACCACCAATCAGAGTTTTGACATTTATAAACCATTTAACCAAGTTATTCTTAGGTTCATAGAGTCACACACACACACATATATATAGTCTAATATGTATATAATATTTTACAGTATAATATTTTAGATACACATATAGACTCCCATACGACACACAGGAATGATTAAAAGTTACCTGCAATCTCTGATTACCGGTGGTGCCCTGACTTATGCTGCAGAATACACATGCCCTTTTACTTAGCGCCGCTTTAATTAAAAATCCAGTCAAATGAGATTTCTGCGCAATAACAGATGATAATAGGTCACTAGACAGCTAGTTGCAGTTGTCGTCCCTCATTAAAACTCTCTGGGTACCATTTACCTAATGAAAGACTCAATCTATTCATCTCTGTAGGGAAGAAAAGGATGAAATTAGCGCAATGGCTCCGCGAAGCACCTCTGCCCCCGCAGAGGCTAACTGCGCCGCTATTAAACACAATTGTGTTTTTTGCGTGATGAGACGTTTTCTCGTTGCGTTCCTAAGATCGATTTCTGCTCAGCCATTGATTTGACTGAAACGCATTGTTTGCCTAAATGGCACTTATAACCGTAACACAATCTAAACGGCACTAATTGTTACAATTGATGTAATTGTGCAAGCGGCGATGGGGAAACGGTTAAATGTCGCCGGGGGCCGGAACAGACCTGGAGTTTATACCTGCTTTAAAGACATTTGTATTTCACACAAAGGCCACAATTAGCTATTCGATGCTAATTTTGAAGTTCAAGTCCAAATAAAGAGTAAAAATATGGCTGCTAATTAATAAAGGTTTTGTTCGCCTGTCTTTTCTCCTGCCTCTTGTCATACTGTAAATGGTTTCATAAATATTTATCCTGGAAACCATGTAAAGAACTAAAAAACAAAAACTAGATTATTACATTTAAAACAATATTAATGCTAAGAGCCTTGATGTGTTATTTCTTCTAAATAAACGGCAGCCCTTGACTCCAGATGTTTCTATACTGTAGCTGTATGAAAAATTAAAAGTGTCTTTGATTTCTTTTCAATTCTGATTGTAAAAATTCTTGTATATCTTTAACACAAAGTCTTACTCAGTAATTGAGGTTTGAGCTGTTGTTGCCAGGAATCTGAGACCAAATTCTGGCACCTTTATATGGTGAGGACCACCGAGAGGACCTGGTCAAGGCAAAAGAGCGTTTGTATATAAACACAATCTTCTGTGTGAGAACATGTGGGCCTGTGCCATTAACTGACACATTCTTCAGAAAAATTCAAGGCTGTACAGAGTTCTCAAGGTGTCAGTGAGCATTCAGAAAAGTGGAATAACTTGTGAAAACTTACATAAATGTAGAAGTTACACACAGAGAAATATATTGGCAAAACCAAGCTAGAACTTTCACACCAAAAGCAAAAGACAGAAATCACATCGTGTGACTATTATGATTAATAAGATATTTTGCACTGCATAATTCTACTTCACTGTAATGCAAACAAATACATAAATAAAAAATGCAATACATTAATATGAAACATCACACAATAATTGAAAATAATAACTAATAAGAAAATAAACATAAAATGCATGCAATTTTGGCCCACTTGTATTTAAAAGAAATGATACAAAAAACGTGGTCTTAAAAAAGCCATTACTGTCTTTAATGTAGCATAATAAATATATGCCTTTATGAATACACACCTTTCTCCTTTGATTTTATGCTAAAATCTAACCTGGACCTGTTTTGGTGAGAGTCACAATAAAATGGCAGCTTAATAAATGATCTTTCACACAAGTTTTGGCCACACAACACAAAAGCGCAACTTATTACACAAAGCCTCATTTTACCCTGATGAAAAATATCAGTGCAGCCATGAATCTATTGTCCCAATGTGTTCTTGCCCCTAATGCATCAAAGAGCCTCTTTTCCATTCTAAATAGTGTGCTTTCTCTGAGACCTCATTACCATAGTACCGCTGACTTCTGTGGGATCTTTCTGCTCCCCAGACGCTGCCTTTATTTCAACCAGACCTCATTGCATTTCCCCTCATTAATAACAGATCTTATTAGGGCCGCTTGTATTTGATGGACCACGCTACGGCTTTTCTCTGCGTTTCAATATCGTTCCATCAAAGGCTCCGGCACTATCAAGTTTCTTATTGATAGTGTCTTATGGGATTTTTAAATTATAAATCCATACCATTACGCGTTCGGCTAAATTGACGTTTATATTGTACTGGATCATGACTTGAAGGCCTTAATGTGAAGCCTTGATCAGTAGAAAAACATGAATGAAAACTCATCAAAATTACTTTTTAAGAAAATGAATTATTTATGGTTTTTGTGACGTTCCACTCAAAGGAACCTGGAGGAAACCAGTCTGGCCATTAGACTGGTTTCATTGGTCAGGCTGGTGTGGTTTGATGGTTTCAGAGATGTTTTGGGCACCTGTTAGCTTGGCCAGTTTTGGAAAACTAGCTTGTTCAGCTGAAAACCAGCTCAGCCATATTGGAAGACCATCTAGGCTAAACCAACAAACGACTTTAGGTTAATTTCAGCTGTATTTTTTAAGCATTTTTCTAAAAAACAAACTAATTTCAAAACCATTTAATTTTAATTGTCAGACACACTTGGATATTTATTTGACTCATGAAGACAAATAGAATGAGAAAAACAAGCCAACCCTAATTGACTATCATAGTACAGCTTCTCTCACTGCAGGTCTTTGTGTTATTAGCGCTCATTTATTAGTGGCATTGATTGAACAGGACTGACATTAAAACAAGGAAAATTGAAAACAAGATGCCAATAGATCATAAGCGAAGCTCTAGTTTCTTGTTTCAAAACCATTAATGAAATCACTGTAGCAAATGTTTCATAATTGTCCTGGGTTTGGAATTCATCATCTGCGGTACACACACAAACACACACACACGCAAACACACACAAACACACACACGCAAACACACACACACACACACACAAACACACACACACACAAACACACACACGCAAACACACACAAACACACACACTCAGACACAAACACACACACAGCATTCCATGACTTTTATACAGTGCAAACTGTATATTTTATTCTGCAACGCTAACCTCCTGTAGAATTTATACATTTTCTTCTTTCAATGTGCTTGCAAAGGACTTTATTTCAGCATAGTTTGTCCTACTGCACCGGCAAACTTTATTGAACTTGTTTTTCACTTCTATATTAATAAAAACGAAAATATCACTGCAGGAACACAACGTTATATTCTCAGAAATAAAGTCTTAATATCTCATGCCGTGCTGCTCCTCACATAACCTTATCTGGATTTAAAGATTCAAAAAGACTAATTAAAAACTCATTAAGCCAATTTCCACTTATGTTTACTTTAAAAAAAATGTAAAACACAATCTTACACAGCAGTAAACAGATTCAGTCAAGACTGGAAAGCACAGCAGACACGACATGGAAACCAACTGCATCTGTACTGTGTCCTAATCTCACTACACACACACACACACACACACACACACACAATCCAGCATTAATGAGAAGAGACTAGCAATTTACTTAACACACTCTCAACACAAAATTCCAATAAACTGTCAACATGCAAACTTTCTCTCAACATTATTTACACTATATTACTGTTATGCATCAACAGGCCCGTTTACGCTTACAGCCCGTTATGGAAAACTGTTTCCTCTGTGTGTGTAAAAAACTAGTGCAATTGTATTTTGAGATAATGAGATTTTGAGATATTTTGAATCCTCTTAAATATGTTTTTCCTGCTTAATGTGTTGGTGCTATTAATGTCAACTGATGCTGATGCAAATCTACATGGATGCTGAGTGTTAGGAGTTGTGAGTTAGGAACAGCGTTAAACTAGCCTCTGGTTCCTCCCATCTCAAAGGCAATCCTTCGCTTTCCCTCAGTAACGCGTGATGAGAGCTACAGTCGCTGCATGAGTAAATGAGTAAATACGTAATTAGAGAACCATCATTAGTGCCTCATTAGAACCCCCTCTGAGAAGCTTTAATTAGCTCAATTAGCGGTGAGGACTCAGCCCTGCTCTCTTCTATGTAATGCCCACAATGGTCATTCCTTCAGGGAGTTCCTCAAACTGTCTCAAAACTCACTGACAGCGACCCAACAAACACAAAGCTCCAGGGACAACTCACCGCTTCCCTCCCATACAAACAGATGGCTTTCATAAAACGCAAATCCCCCCCCCCCCTTATTCCTTGTGATGCCTCACGCTGAGGTAACGCACAAATAACGTTCAGCGGCTTAAAAAAACTAATTGAACTAAGAGAAACTAGATTTGCAAAAGATGGAAAAAGAAAACCAACAATATATGAAGGAGCAGAATTTAGTAGAGTATCACAATTCAGCATGTCAGTATTATAATAATGTTCTCACTGATGGTAGTATTTCAGTAGCATGTATTTTAATACGTCAAAAGTCAAGTTTAATAAACAAATATTTTAATACATTTAAAATAAAATGCACACCTACAGCGGAAATTATAATAAACATTTCCTGTCAAAAAAGTATATGTTGCTTGCCTGTACAAAACTCTCTGTCACGGTTTGGTGACAGTTTGTGCTGCTAGATGGTTGCCTGAAAGGAAGTCAAAGTCAAAAAAGTATGTTAGCAAATAACATTTAACAGAACAACTGATCAATACTATTTACTGCTGCGCAAACACCTTCAAACCCAAGACCTAGAAAAGTGTGAAGCAGAAGAACAGAAAGTGGACTGGAAGACAAACTGGCAGAGAAAGGAGGATTTCATTTTGTCATATCTTCCTTCCTTTCAGACATTTGTTTTACTTTAACAAGGTACAGATTTGAAAAGTGCAGCCATACCCTGAGGCTACAGAACCTCCACCACACGAATCGGACCGGCGCTCTCATCACACTCAACAACGGCACGTCGACAGACCCTCTCAGCTCCAAACAGACCCTGAAAGTAAACAGTAAAATGATGAAAGACAAGATAATGCTTTTGTGCTTTTTGTGGTGGTTGCTGGGGTGTTGCTATGGTGTTCTGGGTGGTTGCTGGGGTGTTATGGTGTTCTGAGCAGTTGCTTGGGTGTTGCTATGGTGTTCTGGATGGTTGCTATGGTGTTCTGGGCAGTTGCTAGAAGGTCTCTTACTGCCCCAAGTAAAAACTTCTACACCAAGTATGTGAGAATCTTCAAAATCTTGATCTTCCAATAAAACCTATTTCACAAAAAGAAACTTCTACATACATTTCCACGAAATTATAAGCAGTAGTTCTGGCATCCATAAGGTTAATTTTTTACATCCGCTCAACCAATGCACCCTCGGCTTAAAAGGCTGCACAATTTGGGACTCATTCATGTCTGAAGCAAAAATACTGCGAACGAGCTGAATGCTGCCAGACCAAAACAGAGCAGATGAAAAGTCTGAGAAAACCCTAAAAAGCCAGCAGTGGATTTGACAGAGAGCAAGGGCCACTATCAGATTCTCCCTAATTGGATGTTTAATTAAAAGTTCTTTTGAATGTGTGTTACCAGTGGCGGGAGGGAAATTGCCTCAAAAGCTCACAATAGGGACACAACCTGCCTCGCTCTTCCAGTCAGCAGTTCTCTTTGTGTGTGGAAACACTCACCCTATCTGGGCTCTCCGGCTTTACAGATGTTTCATTATGGACCACAGATATCCAATTGCAGGAAAATGGCAGAGGCTGCTTTGGGACACGACATGCAGATCTGATTTTGATGGGAGAGGCGGAGTGTACACTATCTCTCGTGTAATTCCATTAGCGCTGTATGGAAAGACGAACGATTGCCGCCTCTGAACGCAGCAGAACGTTTATGTGTCCGTTTACAAAAGGAAACTGTGACCTGCACCTGTTGGCACAGAGGTTCAGTGGTTAATTCGGAAAAATCGGATTATGACTAAAAGCATTACAGACTGTTGCCTTTGTCATGAGCCGTCCTAAACAAAGACATCATGAATGACATCATCCTTCAGGAAGTGACATCATCGTTACTTGTGACAGATTACATTATGACAATCTGTATGACAAAGCAACTGAAATATAAATATTGATAACTATCTTTAAAGCTGCAGTCCATAACTTTTGTGTGTTAAAAATAAACAAAACATTAAACAAGAATATAACAGATTAGTGTTCAAAAAGGTCTCCTTACTTTATAATAATTATAATAATACTTTACAATTTGAGCAACCGGTTCAGATTAGCTTAGTTTGACTTTAATGCACATAAAGGAGAATATAAATAACTGCAATGTTATGGTTCAAACAGAGATGGCAGCAGAAAGGCAAAAGTTACAGATTACAGCTTTGGGTTAATCTTGTTGCAGTCCCACCTTAACACCTGCTAACATTAACTCTTTATTTCCATCCACAACGGCAAGATAAAACTAGTGTCTGAAGTATCTGACCTTGACCACAGCATGTATCCGGTTCACCCTTTTATAAAAAATACCTCCATAAATTACAACTGACACTTTCTTTTGTATTTACGTAGCTGAAACCGTACAGTGACCCTAAAACAAAGAATATTTCCTCTCATCAGTAATTCTGCGCCGCTGTGGCCTCTGAGCTCAAAGTTTTATCTACACGTTGATATTCATGTGAGGGTCCAAAGAACTTTTCTCTGTCCTTGGGCTGCCAGCGTTTGAAGATATGCAAAATAAAAGCACTCATGAAATGATGCTTCAAACACTTAATACTTGAATACAACGACTAATGAAACCATCTTTCCAAACACATGTCGATTCCGAAGGCGCCTTTGAAAAATGTTTTTGATAAAGTCTCTCTTGTAAGGACAAAAAGCATTTCATTTTTACAGAAGTACGGTTGCAGTAGCGTGTATGTGTGTTCTTGATTTTCCACCATTGTTAGGACTAAATGTTTACACAAAGACGCACACCCACATTGTAAAGACCAGCCAGCGGTCCAAATTATGAAACATAATTGAAACATTATGAAAAAAGTTTATGAAGCACTGAGTGGATAGAATATACAGTTTGTATAAGAGTCCTCACAATGATAGCTGTACAGATAGCTGTGTGTGTGTGTGTGTGCAGAGATCAGGCGTACTTGCCCACCTGGATGACAGCAGGGACAGCTGCCCAATTTCCACAAAGCCTTGGATCATTTGTTCATCCATTGGCTGAGGCAAGTTACCAATCTGTGCCCTTGTACAAGCTACTTTTGAAACGGAGAAAAGAGCTTTTGTGGTCCTCCAGTGCTTCTCTTTCCCTTAACAGCCCACAGCGACAAGCATCGCTGCTGCGAATCGATGGAAATTGGGTGGCGACACCAAGCAAACGAGAACGCTGCCTGCAGGTGTCTCACTTACAGCGAGTGCTGCAGGGATACAATGAGCCTGTTTAGCATGAGATCTAAAACAAATATGGCAAAACCTTTAATTTAATAACTGATAGAGGCAGTTAAAAAACGGTCTACAGTCTATACAGCCTATATAGACAGCTGCCTACAAAGGCGGCACGCGTAATGGAAATGAAACCTTAAGACTGACTTTGTTCCACACAACTTAATTGAGCACATTTGAGAAGGCATTCAATAACTAAAATACTGTCTAGGTAGGTGTCTTAGATTTTGGTTTGTCAGATTTTGAAGCACAGCCCAAACTAACTTAGATTAACATAATAGGGACAAATATCACACGCTGAGACAAGCAACAATCAATATCAATGCATAAATCCTTTAAGAAGACACAGACCCCAAAATTAAAGAGACTTTCTCTCCACACACACACACACACACACACACACACACACTCTCTATATTTCATGTTCTCACTGGAGCCTGAGGTTTATCAGATGTTTGTACCTAATCATCTTTATCACAGACAGAAAGCAGACATACTTTCCCTTTCATTAGTGACAGGAAATTTGATCGACCCGATTAGCTTTCTTCATTATCTTCTTTATTTACCCCTCTTTCGTCCCGGCTGCTGACTGACAGCTGGAGGGTGACGTGGGCATCGAGGGGTGAAGTTCGCTCACTTCCTGGGGCGTTAGCGAATCGGATGTCTTTTGAACCAGAGTCAGAGATCAGTCTGCGAGTTGGCCGGCAGAATCGCGATCAGACCGATCCAGTTCGAACCCTGTGCGGTAAAACAAACAATGACTTGTTAATAAACAGTAAAGTGATTAATATGTAATACTTGTACTTTGATATTCCATATTCACAAACCAGGGTATTAAATGGGTGCTTTAAACATCATGGAATTACCTTGGAAAATAAACACACTAACCATGCATTTTAAATGTGTATGATCTGTCCGTCTCTCTCTCTCTTCCTAAGCTGATGGACAGATAATGAAGAAGGGTTACCAGGCAGCTGACAGGAAGGCTGGCTGTCAGGTGGAGGCTGTGGGTGGGTGTGTGTTTGGGTTTTCCTGGCCTGTGGTCTTGCCGCAGGCTAATCACCTTCATGCTGTGCCCAAGCTCATGCAATTATGTCTCCTAATACAGCTACATAAGTGCTTTACACCACAACAAGGCTGAGAGGAAACAGTTAACTGCACTCTCTGGGTGTTTGTGAGAGGGTTAGTGTGCATAGATAAGCATGAATATTTAAGACGTGACCACTGAGGAGAGAACTGACCTTCCTGTAAGCCAAAAACAGCTCATTCTACTTTATAATGGTCAGAGCCTAGATCTGCCCACTTACACAGGAAGGAACCAAAGTGATATTAAGGGCTACAATTCATCTGGCAAAGTTTCTGTCCATCCAAACAAAATAAATTCACAGATATAGCGCTTCATATACAGGCCTGTTTGTTGTTATAAAGCTTACTTGCTGCCAAAGCCCTCATCATACAAATCTAACAATAATTTTTAAAAAAATAAAAGTGAACAAAGTCACAAAGTCAAAAACAACTAAAAAACCATTTAGTGCAACGTAAAAATCACATAAAACTGGCTGCCATTTTAAGTTATTAGCTTAGTTTTACAGCGTGGTTTTGTGTTTATATACAATCATAGCTGCAGTACCGTACATCATCTGCCAAACATGGGCTATACGTTATAACTGACTGACTAACAAAAGGTTGTCAGAACTTGGCTAATGTTTTCTGAAAGTTCTCAAATAACTCTTGCAGGAACATTAGAACTTTTAACATTATATCACATATTAAAAAAAGTTAGGTAGTTAGTAGTTAGTGAAAAAAGTTATTAAAAAAATGGTTGCCAATGTTCTTAAAACGTGCAAAATCACTAATGCGATCATCTAAACACCCTTTGAACATTCGTAGAACTTTCATTTGTAATATTTTTGTTACTTAAAGGAAACTTTAGGGTAATGTTAACGGGAGACAGTTGCTGACTCTGCTGTAAATGTAACAGATGAACATACCGACCGGAACGAGGAAACGGTACCCAAGGGCGTGAAAGTAGCGCGTCATGCTGAGAGGTAATAGTTATTTCACCAATTAGCCTGAGCTAGCGCTACCATTCCGCGGCGCTTCATAAATTATGTCAGAGGCCTGGCAGGATTACACTCAACGGCTGAAAAATTAACACCAGAATGATGAAGGTGTTGTAGATACAGCTGCGGTCAGATAAGGGACTTTGACGGATCACGTATATATAAATACCACGATTTATATTATATAAACCATCTTCTGCATGTAAAATATATGATATTTGCTACGTATGACTGATGGCAGGAGCGGAAAGGTCTGATGTTCTTCATCATTACAGCTGTCATGACGTTTTGTGGGCAAAAGAAACGTGTTACAAATACTGCAACAACCTTCAGAATTAGTATGTAAAACAGGCTAAAACATTGTTGTCACATGTTGTCAAAAAAACTTGGATGTAAAGCCACATATTTCATAGCTAATAGCAACACATAAGCAGAGGCAGTGAGGGAAGTTATTAAAAAAAAGGCCGTATATGAATGCCAATATCTGTGGGAGGCAAATCTGATAAATGTTAGTGTCCAAATATCTCCAACAACACTTACTTTTGGTTAAAGGAAGTTAAGAGTCAACAGCAGTCTCCTAATGTGCGTCTGCAGATGTTGGATCCTCTCAGGACATCAGCGAAACTTTGGCCCCCGGCCATCTGCTTCCTGACATCAAAGAGCCGTCCTGTAACTTCACACTGGAGTGCAGGGCACAGGTGGAGATTAGGTACGGTGACAAGGGAGGGCCATGCCTTGAAAACCTGATAATGTGAAGATGTATGTGAGACGTGTTTGAGGCGTCGAGGGTTTGACAATCAATTTTATAGCTAATCAGATATAACAAATGCTTTTTAATACTAAGATTTGTAGACTGTTTGTGAACTTCAGGTAAAAAAACTGAGGTAAATACTTCACCCCCCTCAAAAATACTAATTTTGTGGGACACAATTTTTTGCAAAAATTGTTTTTCAAACAATAAAAGTGCTTTCAAGCTTCTAAAATGACAAAAACACCAAAGTACACAACAACAATCTATACAACTCTCATGAGAGCCAGTGGCGTTTGCTGACATTAGCATCAGATCTGACAAAATTAATCTTAAATATGACCACAAACTTTTGGGAGCGGTACAAAATTTCTATTAGGAGCAAAGCAGGAGACAGAGGGAAGACAGGGAAATAAAGAACAGATATAAGCTTACAATACTGTCACACAGATGCAGACGACACGGGAGCAAAGCAAAAATGTGCCTGTGGTTTTCATTGGCATCCTTTGTTATACAATTCAAACTGAAATATCTAAAACAAAGCAGCGTGAACCAACACATCTGAACTAGCAGAACTCTGTTTAGATCCTGATTTAAATTACATTTCGGATGGAGATCATTGTGTGTGTGTGTGTGTGTGTGTGTGTGTGTGTGTGTGTGTTGTGTTAGCGTACTGCGTGGGAATACTCATTATTCACCCAGCTTGTGTACCCTGGTTACCACGGTAACCTTATAATTTCATAAGGACAAATGAGCTCACCAATAATCAAAAAACAAGATAAGATATAACAAGATACATTTGCATGCGTTCTAAATGCATGCATGCATGCATGCATGTTCCTGTAGCACATGCACATTCTGATCAAATGCATGCATGAAATGCACTGTTCGTTGCTGCATATTTAAGTTTGACAAACGTGTAAACACTGAATGCAATTTCCTGCATACTTTGCCTAGTCCATAAACTGTCAACTATACACACACAGCATGCACACAAAATCACTCATTTAACAGTAAATGAAGCAAATGATATGCTTTCCTTCTCTCTAAAGACTTACAAACACCACGGCATTAACAGAACTTGCAAAGAGCTCAAACGTGCAACGCCACAATGGATTTAAGGAGGTTAATTATAAATCTATCGTGAGCACCTCAGCTCTAAACCTATAGGAGATTGGCAACCCTCAAATCTAAATAATTACTTATGAGCTGTTAAAAAATGATTATCTATGTTATTTACACTCGCTTGCAACTTTACGCTAATTGCCCACATTATCATTAGTAAAGTGTTGCATTCTTCTCTCAGAGGACGTAACATCACACTGAACTGTAAGGTACAACAGTAGACATAGTGGCTTACTTTATACTCAAAAGTAGGTGCTTTATCATCATTCACACAGTGCGCACTATTTTTGTTTACTTAGAAGTATGCAAATTGGAGTTAAACTAGTTTATTTATGCAGGCATGCATGCAGTTGTGCTACGTACGTGTTTTTCCGACTGATAAAGCCCAGTTTGTGCTGCAAATAATCAGGAATCAAATTAAAGGTGAAGTTTGATTTGTATTCCAGTAAAAATCTTTTCAGTGTAAATGGTGTGTAAATAAATTGTTTTGCATTCTGACCCTCACAGAAAAGCCACATCAATTCCACATTTTTACAAGATCATGTGGACAACAAAAATATCACAATATCACAAACATGTGATCATGTGGTTCAGTTTGAGTCACATGTCAATTCCCACTGAAAGACCCACTGAATCACATGCAAAACCCATGTGGAAACACTCACACTAAATTAATAGCATTTGTTTCATTTATTGCTAACTGCTCAGCTGACCAATGAAAACGTGTGGGTGTGGTCAAGAAAGTGTTTTAAAAGTTCAAACTGTTGACTTTATATGAGAAATGGCATCTCCAAAACACACAGCGATGATCTTTTGAAAGCGATTACATGTGATATTTGTTCACAAACGGAGTGAAATCACAGCAAGGAGGTGCTGCGGAACAGCATGCGCACGGGTGCGTGCATGCGGGCGCATTATTAGCGCGTGTATAATGCATTCCTGAAGACCCACTGCTGTTTCTGCTGGCGATTTTAGCGATGGTGTGAAATGTTGGCTAATTACTCCAGGCCAGAAGACTGGCAGCGACCCACACACTGATATCTGCTCCTCTTAACACACCCAACTGGCAAGAATCGGGCCGTCTGTGCCAGTTATGTCCTGTTTTTAAAACCCCTTGTGTCTGAGACAATAGCTCATCAAGGCAAGTGAGACTCACATTGTGTAAATGAATTGGCTTGTATGTGACGTCCACCTGCTTCTAAAGGCGTCTGTGATGCTCGGCTATTGTGGACCAAATGGACGTTGGGCATTTTAATCCGATTCCATTGGAATTGTTTTCCGTCTGAGAATAGAGGCCCTTTATTCATTATTTTGTTTTGCGTCTCAGATAGATAACATACTGACCCAAATTTGAATTCGAGAGAGAGCTTTCTGACCTTAAAAGGCTTTGTACAAGAACACAAAGGGTTTTTATTAAACAGTTTTGGGTTTTAATTGGACCGGCTATTGTGGAGGTGACAGGAAGTGTGAAATGATCCTCGTCGGACTCAAAGTAATTGTTGTGAATTCTGTCCTGCAAAATAAAATGTCAGTCTGTTGATATTTTTGACTCGCTGTGAGGAAGTTTGTGACAACTAACCCAGATTAACTATAATAATGAAAAAATCTTTACCATAGTGATAAATACATTCAGAAAAATGCCACTGTAATATTAAAACTACACTATATATATATATGTATGTATGTATGTATGTATGTATGTATGTATGTATGTATGTATGTATGTGAAGCGCACACACACACCCACTCGTGCACACATACACTCGTGCACACACACACACTCATGCACACTCGTCTGGCTTTCTGGAAACTTCTGCACTTTTTGCTCTATCAGATGCACTGTTGCCCCACCGACAGCCTACAGAGCTATTCAAAGCCTCTGCCCCAGAGAGTCCAGAACCGGGGAAAGCTGTACTCAGATCAGCACGAAACCGGCCAACATGAAGCCGCAGCTCACGGACAGCAGCTGTTTCACTGCACACAGCACAGCTGCGTCACGCGCACAGGCTTATCTGTGCAGCCTTACAGGCCTTGCCCTTTCTGCTCTGCCCAATCCTTTAAGACTTAGACACACTGTATAATCCCAGGTGCTGGGAGGATAATAGACATATTGAGATGACCCTGCAGACCACCAAAGGGCCCTAAAGATGCAGAAATGATACAACCTGATGCCTACAGTCGCCCCCTTTCCAATCAAAGTCATCTGTCTGAAATACCAGGCAGGGCAAGGCAGGGCAGGACAGCACCGGTGCCGGGAATGTCACGTCCTGCGGGTGATAAAAGAAGAAATGTTTCAGTCTTGAGATGTTGGAATAAAACTTCTTCCAGAGGGACAGAGAGAGTCAATACTGAAGACTGTCTGTTAACTGTAAGAGTTTCTTTTTAACACGCCGTGAATTAAGAAAATAAACGCAGGTTAAGCGACACCTTCAGAAACAAAGAATTCAGACCGAGGGCAATTAGCAAATCAATAACACTGTAACAGTCAGCATCACTGCTAACTGCTCTTCATCCCTCAACAATTTATTTCTGAGCGACGCTAATTAACTAAATGCTATTTTCTGGAAACCACTTCAGAAGAAGTATCATCGATTTTAACGGTGCGGTTTATCAAAAGCAATAAGATATCTAATGAATAAATATATTTAGGTTTATTTAGGAGTCAGAAACATTTTCATTTAGTTCTAAGAAAATGTTCGACAGCTTGTTGGATTGTGTCAAAAATGTTTTTCTAGAAAGTTCTGCTAAGGCAACAACTCCTTCCAATTGTTAAACGTTCTATATTCTAATTGATTCTGAAATTTAATGCGCAGTGTTTTCACACTGGCTCAAGTCGAATGAGCCCGTTTCGGTTCTGATCCAAACATATGGTTCGAGTTTCTCGTTCAATTCAAGTCTAAGGAATATTTTTCTCCTGACTGGTTTGGTACAAAAACACTTCGCTAACATCACACTAGACAACATAAAATAAGTTTTAGTGTGCACCACTGACAACACAAAACCTACCTGCAACAAGGAGTCATTTTTGGCTTGAATGCTACAGCAACAAGTCATCACACCAAATCCTTCAGTTCCATGATGCTCCAACAGTGACAACAGCACCCCAGATGGACTAACACAAGTGCTGACGTCCAACAGTGAGATAACAGCCCTTCTGTACATCTTCTGTGAGAGACTGCAAGCTCTGGACACAACACAAATGTTATTAAGACTCTAGATATTAACAATGAAAAGAGAACAAAGATGCTGTGGTGCAGTGGTTAAATATGGCTGGAGGGGTTAGCCTAGCGTATAGGGAATGTTCACAGAACATTGGCTAACATGCTCTAAAAGTTCTCTCAAAGTTATATAAAGCGTTCTTGCACGAACATTGGTAGGACATTTTTAATGTTGTATGTTATATATGAAACATTTTTCATATTTCAGTTATTTCTATGTTGTTAGCAAAACATTTTAAAAACATTACAGAATTTAAAAATGTCATGTTGGCCAAGTAGTACGATTAATACAGTATTTGAAAGTTCCTGGACGTTTTTTAATAACATTTAAAATAACATGTTTAACGCTTTTGTTACTTAATGGAAGCGTTAGTGAAACGTTCTTTAGGTTTACAGAGGTTATCGTTGGATAAAAACAGACTTGTCACATAGTTTGGAGAGGCAAGTTGCCAACTCACCAGTGACTTATTCTACTTTACTTCTTGTTTCTAAAAATAATAAATAAAAAAAACCCAGGGGCACATTTTTGCAGTGGAGTTTCAAATACAACAATAGAGCCAAATAAAAAATATCATGGAGTATAAGTGAGGAACTTGTGCCAGCAAACTCTGTCTGAACAATAAATCTCTCCAAGCCTTTAAGTGTCTCTTAGTCTATGTCTCCCAGTTCTCCTGCTTTACTCTGCTGAGTTCACTTTAAACCACACTAAAGGTGAAGATGCTGCTCTTGAAATTGATGAATTGGCCTCCTATTGTCCTCCCTGATGGCTCACTTCTGTTCAGCTGATTCTTTGGTCCGAGTCTATCAGCTGCTCCGTTCGCTCTTGGTTCTCAGCCGGGCCAAAGCTGAGAGCCAGAGGAGCCTGCAGGAAGCTCCAGAGTCTGGCTGTGGAACGGTTCGGTTGGGCTGACAGGTTCTGTGGAGGGTTGCGGTGGTGACATGTCATCCATCTTCGTCCCCAAGGGGGTTTTTGCTTTAATGACAGGCAAAAGGTCTATATTTGTGTGTGTGAAGGGGGTTCCTCGTCTTGTATCTCCACAGGCTCTGTCAAAGCAAAATTACCTCCCATGAGCCTCTCTGCTCAAGGTGACTGCAGCTCTAGTGATGTCATCGCTCTCTCAGCGTTTGGTTGATGATCTAATACACAAAAACAACACTAAACACTTTGATCTTACTACAACCAATTTGTGTAATGAACAGAAAACGTGTGTATCTATTTTCCAACATGCAAACTGTTCCTCAAGAACTCAACAATAAGCTTAGCATATTTCAACAGCACCTTCTACCCAAACTTCCACCTATTTTAAAAACTGCTGTCTAACTACTATTGTAGACTAATGTTTAATCCATAACCATTTGTGGTTAACATGAACAAATATTTTTAACTTGCCCCGATAAAAAAAGGGAAAATCATACTACTCACAATCTCACAAATCCTGTTCTTATACCAAATGTTTGAAAATAACTCAGCAAGCAACCTGCAATGCTGTTTCGAACAGACATGGCAGCAGAGAGGCTAAAGTTTGTATTGCGGCTTTACAGACGACACACAAAGCCATTACATCATCAAAATTCCCACAATCCTCTGCTCACTGCTGTGACTAAAACCATCACTTGCTACGCTAAAACATATTTCAACTTAACATGTACAACCTGAAATAGAGCCGCTAACGTTAACAACGTAATTAACACCTCCTGGTTTAAAACTAGAGGGGTGACAACCGTGTATCCATGACAACGTGGATGTGGAGGCGGAGCCTCAGAGGACGGCTGCGTGTAACTTGTTTGTATTAACGCGTCTGGCTGTGTGTTTAAAGAGGCAGGGGATTTTGGGCTCTCATTAAAAGCACCTCTCTCTTGGCCGGCGGTGGACGCTGTCATGTGCCTCATTCCTCTGCATGAAAACATCTAATTAGTCTGTGAATCTCCAGAGTTTCCAAACATTAGCGTTTTTAAAAAAGCACATTTTTACTCACACCATGACAAGCTCTCCCAACTCTCTGGGGAAACATTACTTATGTGTTTAAAAAAATGATTCATGTGTTTTAGATCTAAACGCGAATATTTTCTATATCTTTTTACTCCAAATCCTTTTTATGTCGGCTGTGATGTTAAAAACATCACATGAATCACAGAGGTGGCAATAAATATGTCTTAACAGGATGAAGTGAGCTGTCAATCATTTTGATTAATGACCGACATGTTTCTACATGTATGATAGCCAAACTGTGTAGTCAGCAGGTCACGAGGCAAGGCTGCAGATATCAGCGATTGAGACGACAGCTAACAGCAAAAGGAAATATTTCCTGATACACTATTCACAGACTCACCTGCGTTTATCACTTCACATCTCGATCAATCTGGAATCGAAAGGAAGCTAGATGGAAACAAACAGAAAGCAAACATTTTAAAGAACTGCAAAAATGAGAACTCACAGTGGAACATTTTCAGAAAGTTGGCTAACGTTCGCTCTAAAATGTTTGTAGTGTTTTTAAATGTATATATAATATGTCAAAAACATCATTCTTAAGTTCTTAGTGGAACGTTTTATAAACAATACAGAAAATGTTTGAATAATGCTCTTGAATATTTTGTGTTTTGAACACACTTAAATGTTTTGTAAAGAACATTTAACATAACAGTAACGTTTATATTACTTAACCTAATGCAAAGGTAAACGTTCATACAGCCTTAAATTGTAAGCAGGGTTACCACACGACATAAATAGATGGGGCAGATGTTGTTGTGCTTTTAAAGTGACAAAAATAAACCACAAAGAGCTATTTAAAAGCTTTCTGCGAAGGACAGACTGAAATAAGTAACTCACCAATACTTCCTTTAGCTTAATGGGTACAGCATGACTCTAGCAACACCAAGGTGGAGCGTTCGATTCCTACAGAACACACAATTGGATTAACGTTTGACCTTAAAGTGACTTTAAATAAAATGAATGTTAGCTTTTGAGAGACCTTTCCCTCTGTCAATATTTTATTGCTCATTCACAAATTAACCAATCACAGTCCAGCTCTGAAAACCAAAAAAAACTGTTAGAGCCAATCAGTCACGTCACACACCAAGGACAGACGTGATAGGTGCACATTGTTTGCGACTCACCAAAACAAGTATCCCTCGCTCTCCTGTTGTCTCATTCTTTTGCACTCTGGCTCGTCCATTCTCACTCATCTCTCTCTTTATATGCAGGGCTGTATTGACACCATCTGTCAGAGCTTCAGACAATCCCGGAGGTGATCTCGCATCATGAGAAACTCTCAGTGGAGACAGAAGATCTCGACCTTGACCGACACTTACAGCCGAGAGGAAAAGCTCAAAAAAAGTGTTAGTTTCCACATAGAACTAAAATATATTACAACACAAAAATTATAAAAAATTATCCGACATGTTCGACATGGTATTATTATTGTGAATATTATGGGATGCTATTATGTATTCTGCTCACCAAAATGTACACCACCAAATTAAACATGAAATGAAAGCCTTTCATACAACTTTAACTGCTAATCTGCAAAGGTTGTGGGTTCGATTCATAACCACATCTTAATCAAATGTATAACTTGAATACACTGTAAGTCGCTTTGAAGAAAAACTTTTACTAAATGCATAAACGTTAATGCAAAAAGCAGCGTGTTTGATTTTAGGGGCGAAAAGGCTGAACTACAAGCTGCAAAACTACAACTACATGAACAAATGCTACGATCCACTGTAACCAAACCACGGTGAATACAATAAAACAGTTTAAAAAAGACATAAATAATACAAACCCTCCACATCACAGAAAGCAATTCAAGATACGAGCGACCTACAGAACTCTTTACCAAACGTAAGGTATCCTTCAAAGATTTGACTTTGAAAACAAGCCTGAACTCACAGTGTGTCAGAGTTTAGGTGAATATAACTCAGAAAGTATAAGACGCCAAAGAAGGAAACAGGGGAGCTAAACAAACAATGAGGCTTCAATATTTGCCCTTCATCTTTATCAGCGAGGCTGTTTGCCTCTGATCGCATTGGTTATGCTCCTGAACTGAGACGACAGGCAGAGAACAGGGAAATCTCACCCAAAAGCGCCTATTGAACCATCAAGTAACAGGCTTTGTTGAGACAATGCTAGCCGGGGGCTGGTGGAGGGACGGGGGTCTCTCAGGCAGCCAATAAACATCATCCGCCCAGAGGGCACAGAGGAAACCAGTAAAGGAGAGTTTAAAGGTACTGAGAGTTCTGCCACCGTCACGTTTCAAACAAACAGTTTCAAATCCTGAGGTCCGTACAACACGCTGTAATCCAACAATAACATTCTTCCTCAAGTTCTCTCAAAGTTCTCCTGAAGTTATCAGAAACGGTTTTGCAGTAATGTTGATAGAATGTGTTTACATATCATTGTTACATATCAATATTACATATCATTGATCAAAAATCAGATTTTTTAGTTTTAAAAACGTAACAGAAACATGAAGTCCTAAGCGAAAAACAAGAAATAACGTTAATACAGCATCAGAAACTGTTTCTGGAAGAGGTTTTGACCACTAACTACAGCTTTAGCTATGATGGGTATTCTGCATCCATTTCAATAATTTGTAACATCTCATTTGGTTATTTGGTACAACATGCAACAAGCCAAACAGGTTTGAAACAATGGTGATGACAGACAACGGTGACTAAACAATGACATCATTTTCATTTTGGGGTGGACTAATCCTTTACCCTTGCCTCTTTAAATACACTCAATGCATGCACACACACACACACACACACACACACACACACGCACACAGCCCACTCCCGCTAAGCAACACCTATGCAATGTGCAGTGGGCTTAGAAAGCTATTCTTTCTAAATCCTGAATCTTAGCAGTGCAGGATTAGTCCGATTTACAGAGATTAAGACGCTGCCTGTCAAGTTCAAGTCTTTCTTTTAATGGTTTAGTTCTTTGGACGAGGGGGGCCGGGGGAGTTGGGTTTAAACGGATCATCAAGTGTCGTCGATTAAGCTCATTAGCCCTTTAAAGGGGCCGCCTGACTCGCAGCCCACCACTGTAATCAGATCCTTTGAAAATGGGGATCAATTAACGCCAGTTTCTGGTTTCCGTCTGGGCGGTGTTCACGAGGTGTTGAACTTAACATCTATCACAGACTCGGTCACAGAACACAAACGCTGCTGTGTTGAACATGAGGAGAGCTTTAAATGCTGGTGTGCTTCTGTTCTTCTGATCTGTTCATTCAAGTTAGTTTGGGCTCCGTTTCAAAGCGTAGTGAGACGCCTACCCAGGCAGCATCTTAACAGACATAACCTGCAACGTGCTTTAAAATTATGTTGCTTTTTAAGATACCTTGTCTATGTTTACTGATACATTTCATTTACAGTTCCATGCTGGTCAACTGACAGAATAACAATAAGCTTTAATAAATCTTTAATTTCTTTAATAAAAAGAAACCCAAGTAAAGACAGACAGACAGACAAATAACAGACAGACAGTTGACCGACAGACAGACAGGTGATAAGAAACATAGACAATAAATAAACAAGCAGAAAATAAATGACACAGACAGACTGGATGGATGGACGGATAGATGGATGGATGGAAGAAGGGATGACCAGACAGACAGATAAAAGAGCTTTTGTATTGGTCATCTGATGACATGAAACGTAGAAATCAGAAGGTCATTGGTCTCCTCAGGCTGGTGAACGTGAGGTAGAACCTTTGATGACGTCTGATTGGCCGTTTGAACCATTTGAAAGCTGGAGAAAGAACGTTTTTAAACCATATTTTTGGGTTTAATCTCTTTCAGCTCGATGGCTTTGGTTCCTACAGAGGTTGGATGAGTTTAAATGTTAACTCAGTGGGTGCAGAGCTCCTCTCGTCCTGCCCTTTAATGGCCGAAGCCCTCAGTCTGTGTGTCACGAGAGAGAGAGAGAGAGAGAGAGAGAGAGAGAGAGAGAGAGAGAGCGAGAGAGAGACCATAGGCTTAAACCATGTCTTTCAACATGCCAATTAATAATCAGGGGGTCCGTTTTTAGTTTTCCCACCACAAAGCAAGTGTTTAAGTGTGAACAGCTTAACAGTGAAGAAACAAGCAGGAAGAATAAAGAGCATCTTTAAAGACACACACATGCACACACACTTTTACAATTTACATTCATGTGTAATCCATTTATGAATATATCATTAGTTTTTTGCTGTTGCTTTTTTGAAGGTTACATTTTGGCATTTATTCATCACTATATCATACAAGAACAAACAATGCAGCTCAAACTCAACTTAAAAATCTGTTAACACACTTTTCCAAAGTCACATGAATTTGTGATGTTTAAAGGCAGAATATTTATGCCGCTTTTAAACAAACAATGAACCTCAAATGAACGCTGGAGGGGTTAAAATAGCTTTAGCAAGAACGCCAATCAAAGTATCGCCACATGCGCTCTAATAACTGTTAAAAGTTCTGTGGAGTTGAAGAATGAGTTACAGACCAGAACGTATTGAACTCAGTGTCAATATGAATCAATCCACACACAAAAGGCTTTTCTGGATATCTGCAGCTCTTTGTGAAAATACTTTCTCATTTCTTTCCTCAATGTAAAGTGTTTGCTCCGTGGACTGACATTAGTGACTATCAATTACTTACAGTTTCAATCTTTCCCCACAATTTTGCTGTAATACTCCAAACCTTTCACACTGCCCACTCAAATCCACCTTTGAAGATTTCATACCCAGCTAACAGAATGTTCTCAGAACATTGGCTGACGTTCTCTAAATATTACCACATATATTATTAATATTATTATTATTAAATAATATATATCAAAAACGTTCCTGCGGTAACACTAGTGCTTTTTAACATTATATCTCAATGTTATTCTTAAGACGTTAAGTTTGAAAAATGTTACAGAATTTAAAAGTTTGAAAGACATTATAACTAAAAACTATTAATACAATAGAACTTTAATACAATATAATACTTAGAACTATCAAAACAACGTTTTGTTAATGTTTTTATTACTTAATGGAAACATTAGAGAAATTTTCTTATGCCCTAAAACTGTTAGCTGGGTAGAGCCATTAGCTTACAGAATAAACTTTTATGTATATAAACAGAACGCTTGTGTTACGATCATCACATCTAATCATCAAAGTGTAAATGTTGCTATTTTAAAACTAACTGCAGGTAATATTTTCTTATTCAACTTCCTGCCTCTGTCACTTTCTCTATCTCACCATCTCCTGGAGCTCTGAGCTCATCTCAGGTTCTGCCGGGTCTCACGGGCTGTCCTTCACACCTGGCTGTCTGCAGCAGCTATCAGCCCCTCACAGTTCACTGAGCTGTAGTGGCACACTTGTTGTGTGGCTATGGACATCAGTAGTCACCCCGGACCACATCTCTGAAATGCAGACAGGTGTGAGGCCTCTGACAGGCAAAGAACCCACTGAGACCACCAGTGAGACCACCAGTGAAAAAAAACAGAAATACAGACTATGGCTGCGTCCCAATTTGTATGCTGTGCAGGATTTTAATTAGCTCCTCCTAAATCATCAGTATGTTGAAAATACTTTCCTGGAGGATTTTTTAATTGTTTATCCGTGCAATGCAGTCCGAGCTGATATTACCCACAATTCCCCACAATAGTTGTTACCACAAAATGATGCTAACACTCACAAAAAAGTGTGTGTGTGGGGGGGGCGTATCAGGTCACATATACCATGGCTGTACAGTGGGTCCTTATATAAAGTCAAGAGTAGTTAAAACTTATTCAAGGTCACGGGTTCAACAGCTATGAAAAATATTCTGATCAAATGTATTCTTTAAATCTACTGCTAGTCGCTCTTCACAAACAAAAATGATGTATTTGTCAAGTACATCATTTGCAAACAAACAAAGACAAATGCTAAATAGAATCATTTCAGACACAGATGAGCAAAAAAATAAATCAAAGATATGGGTGAAAAAATGAGGAATTACCCCAGAATGCTAAAGAGGGAAAAAGGAAGCAGTCCTTTTCTGACAGGATCAAAAACTGCATTTTTTTATTCTATCTGTTCATATTTCTCTCTCTCTAACCCCCTCCAGAGGCCTTTATTTTTATCTCAGTGGATGCGCTTACGGCAATGTGACTTTGTCTCATTTCACGTCCAAAGATCGCCATTGCAACACTATCGCCGCCAGCTAAACAGTCAAAAGTGATCCAAACTAAAGATGAAATGTACAGAGCAAAAACAACCCTTTGAAGCACGCTTTCCATTCACGGCTCGCGCTGGCACAACAGACCAAAGTGCGTCTGTAGTGCGGGACCCGAATGAGCGATGCATTGTGGGCAAAAACCTGATCATGCTCAGGGTTCCCAACGAGAGCTTCTCAGATGCCTGCAAAGGGTCCCTAACAACTCCCAGAGGAAACTTAAATGAATGTACGACCAAATTAAGGACCAGCTCCTACATTTCCATGATTCCAATGAAGGTCTATTAATGACTCCACCACGGGCGGGCCCGCGGGCTCCTGGCTCTGCTGTGCTGGCTTTATTGACTGTTCTGACATGCGGAGGTCTCAGGAGAGGTGCCGGGCAGAGCAGCGAGTCACACAGCTGCAGGGCCATTGTGACAGGCCTGACAGACACACACTCTCCACGCACGCATTCGGTCTAGCAGATTGGCCTAGGGTTGCGTTCGGCCATTGCGCTCCTGTAAATCCATGCAATATGTCTCGGGGAGCTGAGCTGCGGTGCTGGAAGCAAATTTAGGGTAAATGCAATTTAATGCATTTGTAATTTATATGCTCCTGTTACACCTTGAAGCCTGTGGGCTAATTGCTAACTTCCTAGAAATATAGTCATAAAATACCACAGTGTAGTGCGGACGCTGAGACGCATTAAGCCGTGCTGTGACACTATGTGGGTGACACGGATTCAAATCTATTTGCAAAGCACAGCGTTAGTCAGTATCAAAAATATACTGAGGTAAATATCAATATACTGAGGTAAAGAGTGTAACTTGCACACACACACACACACATATATATAAATATTTACACACATATACAAAAAATACAAATATATATACATACCATATACACCATGGAAGGTGCATGGTACACACACACACACACACACACAAATATATATTTGTATACACACACACACACACACACAGCACTTGTTGTCAAGATGCTAACAACAACAACAACAAAAAACTTCCCTGTCTTTAACATTACACATTAACAAAATAAAACAAAAGCACTGAAAAGCCAAAAGAAACGAAAATAATTTTTTCCACTTCAATTCCACGCCAATTTTAAAGTCCTTATGTCATCCATCTCCTCTCAAATGAGTGTCGCACCTTCATCAGCTGCACAGTAATGGGCCGCATTCATCTGATCAGCCCAATGAGTTTGATACACAAGTCTGCCTGTGGGTCTCCCTGGAGGCCCCCACTGTCGACTTCATTTAGCCCGTTTCATTTCCCACACTGGGAGTAATACACAGTCTGTGGCCAACTGAAGCGGAATATACCCTCAAAAAAACCTCCTTCAGGAAGCTGATTTACCTGAGGCCGTTTCCACGGCAACACACCCCAGGGAGGTCTCGGAGACGAGCGCGAGAGGAGCCTCCATCCGCCTCTACTTTATTCAGGGAAACAGACAGAATTTCACAAAATACAATATGGGAGATGGTGTTTTTCAAGCATGCGGAGAGAAATCCTGGTTTGTTTTCTTCTTCTAACCTTTTCAGCGCAGATAGTTGATCTCCTTCTCCTGTCTACTCCACACTCCTCCCGGTTTCACGCAGAAATGCCCGGCAAAGTTAAAGGTCTAGGGAGGGAGGGAAAAAAACACACAGTAATTGCTGTCACACAGTGGCTAGATGATGTTAGCCTGCAGTCTTACACGAGAACAACAGTCTGACTGCAGTTTAAGACTGTAAACACAGCCTGTGTCGCAGTTCATTCTCGCTCTTCCTGCAGAGCTTCAGTTTAATGAGCTAAAAGTGCTTTTATGTCAGTGACTGTTTTCAAATGGACAGAAGGACATGGTTTATCCACAGCCAGACCAGAACCTGGAGAAAAACTAAACTCTCCGGTTCGCTCCTTCATAGCTTAAGACTTGATTGAGATTTTGGAAACATCTCATTTGGGTAGCAACATCATCTCAGATGTTTCTCCTAAAATACCTTTACAGTAAGAGTAGGTAGGTAACAATGAAGTTGGAGAGCATCTACCAACGTTAGCCTTAGAACAAATTTGTTGAGAAATGTTTAAGCTCGTAATGAGATATCTACTTTCTGGTCATTTTGAGAGTTTGAGATCTTATTTTCTTTGGAAACTCCAGACGAGGCATGTGAGATTACCGCAGCCTGTTTCTCGAGGGAAAAATATGTGAAGCGGCAGATTGTCTCCATCTGCTCTCCATTTATTCTCATTGCTGATTAGGAGAAACAAACGAGATGCTAAAGAGACCTCATTGGATGTGCTTTTTTATAAGAAGGCCCTTTTGTGTTTATTTAGGCTTACAAAGAGCAATAACCTGTGTATGTTAAAGAATTTGGGGATGTAACAGCTTCAAAACTCAAGGCAGGCTGTGGAAATGTGTGTGTGTGTCCCATCTGTATGTCTAGCGCCCCACCTGCCCTGTCCATCTGTCCATCTGTGCAAACGCTCACACACAATCCCACGCGGCCAGAAACAACATACAATCATTAGTAAACACAAACACATACCAGCCACACCTCCATTCAGACAATAAAATGTTGAAAACCAGCTCAAAAAACAGAATATTCATTATAAAGACACTTAATATTAAAATCACATTAGCATAAGAGTTCTGCCAACAAACGGATGTTTATTTTTAATATATAGAGACTATTTGCCTTTAACACATTCTGCAAAAGTACTTTTTATAACAAAAATAAACACAATTAATCATTTCTGTAAGTAAACTTAAATAAAAGCTGGTATGAACTTCACAAGTGCAAAAAGTGTTATTTTGTGTTATCTAAAAGCAACAACATCTGACATAACATGGCCAGTGTCACAAATTTTAATATTCAAACATGAATTAAATACATTAAAGTATAATTTGTATTTATTTATTTAAACTTATTTTTTATCTTAAAGTTTGCAATTCAAATCAAAAACCTGTTTAAAAGACTTTTATTTTTAAATAATCAATTCTGATCATTAATCCAACTGAAAATGGCAACTTTACACTTTCCCACAAAGGCGCAGGTCACAGAATAAATCTAGTCTGTGAATTTAATGGCTTCTTCCTTTTAAATGCTCGGAGGATTTGTGATTTAGTGCTGAACGTAATATTTGGTAATTACACGGTTTCATTTTGGCAGTCACAGGTGAGAATAAATGAGAATAAAGAGATACATCTGAAAAGAGGAGAAATATGTTCTTTTAAACACCTTTTAAAAACTAGTAAAAGTGAGGCCTGACAATTTAGGAAGGAGGTTAGGGGAAGCACACGCTGGAAAGATTGCGTTAACGCCCCTACAATTGACAGAGCTCAAAGCCTTACTTACACAGTCAAAAAGCAAACTGAATCAATCTGTCATCACAGTTTGCTGGAATCCAGACTGAACTGGTTCAATGCATTCTCACTCAAAATGAATTACAACTAGCGACTTCGCTTTCATTGGTTCTGAAGCAAATTCTTGTTAGCGTTAGAAAGTTATAACGGCCTGAGAAACGAACACATAACAATAATGATCTAGTCCAACTTACTTCCAAGTGCAACAAAAGCTGATTTGAACTTTCACCACAAAGACGCTAGTGTCTGGTTTTGAATTTGTTTGCCAACAACCGAGTTCTGATTCAGACAGAACGTTAAATAAAGAACGTACACAGTTTTTACAGAAATGCCATATTGGCCATATTTTCTCACTATAGTGGAGTTATTTTTTACAAGTTTTCATTGTTCATGGACAGAACAGGGTAAAAGACAGCAAAGGTACATGCATTTATTATGAACGCAGCGTATCTGTGCAGCACTCTCACAATACAGCGCCGGCAAACGAGGTCTCTGCAGATTCGCCGGCGTAAAAAATGGATGAATAAATGCATGAATAAACAGCATGCAGAGGAAACATATTCATGAGATAAAACATTTATATTTGCATTCACAACAAAGTGGGTATTGCAGCTTTCCTTCCTGTAAATATTAAATAAAGGACACACCGATACAGATGAATTAAATACGTTTCCAGCGGCGTCGAGTCTCGGGTTCAAATCTCACTCTAAATTGTTGTTGCCACATCTGACCTTGCTCGAGTCCAGCCTGAATCAATAACCTCTTGGTGCGAATCGTAAAGAGTGTTGCGTTTAAAGTAATATTTACAATAGCAATGTTGATGTTGTTAACACACACACGTTTATATCTTAATGTGGACAACCACAGACTTCTATTGTTTTGATACACAGCTAGCCACCCCATAAACAAACTCCAACAGAAAAATTCCTCCTCAGAAAGTTTTTGGTGATACACATTTAGTAGTAAAAGCAAATAGCCCCCACTTACATACACACATATAACAAAATCATATAACAAATATTTCAAAAGTTAGTGGAGTTAAAGAGAAAATGTTTGGAAAACATTATTATAACAACCAATAATGTTGATAAATGACTAAAAACTGGATGTTTTGAATGTTCCTAAATATTTCAAATGAATGTTCTTAACGTTTTTGATAATTAAGAAAAACATTATGGAAACATTCTTAGCTGGGAACTAAATTTTTAACTGTAAATCTCTCCTGAATACAATTACATAACATGACATGAAGTCAAATGCATCTAAATTATGACGACTGATTAAATACCATTTCAATCTCTTAAAGCAAACATCCGTCAGTCAACAAGCCCTAAAACCACCTGTGTTATGACACGGCTCCTCAGTCATGTTTACTCAGACCAGAGTCACTGTTCTCAGAGCCCCCCCCGCAACCAGATGCTTCTACAAGCTTCCGGCAGGACGAGCCGTGTGAAAAAACGTCACTGTCTTCCTCTCGCTTTGATCAACGGCCTGAAAGAACATCGCCTCAAGTTCATCACGCCTGGAATAATTACCAGAGAAAGGTGGATCGCTCGGAGGAGCTCGCAGTAAATGGAAAAATGTAACGCTTATTTTCCAGCTCCCAGCTGCTTTGAAGTTGCTAAGCTACAACAAAAGGCTGTAGAAGTTTGGATTTTAACTTTCTGCGCTATTTGAGAAGCTTTCCCTCCTATATATCTGTCACTACCCTCTTTGTAAATATTAGCTTATATAAGCACTTAGAGTGGAGCAGTCAGCACCTTGTAAAAAAATATGTGTAACAACCTGCATGACAGCTTGAATCATTTTCTGACTGTAAAAATGCTACAGCCTCCGTTCCCTCAGTACCTGAGAGCCTCGCGGTCCCTCGTGATCCTGCCTGGCTGGATTCATTATTGCAGAAGGAAGTCTCTCTTTGACACGACGCTCTGCATGCCAGCTGATAAGTTCTGCTCGTCTCCAGCGCTCACCAGAGAGCTAAAGAGCTAAATCCTTGAGTAGCCAATGACTTCCATTCCTCTACGGGTAGCGTTGAAACTTAGCACTGCGGAACACAAGAAAAACTGCTTTAATAATTCTCAGGACCTTCAGTTATATTTACATTGACTCATTTGGCAGACGCTTTAATCCAAAGTGACTCATAGTGAAATCAAGGTATACGTACATATCAGTCCTTGTGTTCCCTGGGATCGAACCCACAACCTTTGCGCTGCTAACGCACCGCTCTGCCAGCTGAGCTGCAGGAACGCTGTGCTTATAAAGCTGCTCTCAAGGGAAGGAAAATAACACATCAAAAAGTAAGTGCCAACAGTGACTTTGATATCTTATCTAAAAACCATAAACGCACAAACAGTTTGACTGACAGCAAGGACAGCCTATCACTGCATTAGGTGAAAACAACACAATCATAGCTTCGATTTGTCATGTTTATGCATTAATCAAACTACTGGCCTCAGAATTGCAAACATGCAGCACAAAAACTCCAGGAAATGTGTGACTATTCTTCTCACCAGCTGTGCATGTAAACAAACTGATTGTTGAGAACTTTTTTTGAGTCTTTATCTCAAGACACAAATCTGAAAAGCAGGTGGTTTCAGAAAGCAGACGTCTCTGTTTGATCTCCATGAAATCTCGCTGACAGGGTGGAGAACCAGCTGAGATATCTCACAGGGGATGGTTGTTTTCTGCCGGTTGTTTTATTTGTCCGTGATTTTTAAATCTACTTTTTTTAAGAAAGCACTTTCTCTCAAGCTTTCCACGAGAAAATACTGATGCTTTATCTTGCTTACCAAGGACAGTCTCCACGGCGCCTTTTTATATCTGTACTTACTGTCTCTCCAAGGAATTTTCTCGGAATGTCTTGACAACAAAAGGATATTCTCTTTGAATCTCTGAAGACGCTGTCAGACAAAATTGCACACAACTTTAAGACTTCCACCGTAACACCAGATGTAGCGCCTCAGTCTGATATACTATTTGGCTGTCATCAGTCTGTGCAGTCGACAGACCAAACGCAGATAGTGGGACAGCTGTGGCATCAGCCTAGCCGTTTAACACCTAGATTCATCGCCACACAGCGCCGCCCTCTCGCCCGGCTGCCAGGAGTCGCTCCGGAGAGGAGGGGAGTTTACCCACAGGACTCCAGCTTTTAAAACCTGTCGGGAATAGTTCAACACGACATTCCACACAAATAATAAGCACCGTTTGTATTTCTCTAAATATTTTTCTTTCCTTTACTGGCTCTTGGGAGGAAAGAGCTGCAGGGAAGTTTTTTTTTTTTTCACTGAAGATACTGACCTTTACAAATTGAGTTGCGTCTCAGCCAGCCGGACCTCCCCGTGCTGCAATTTCTTCTTTTATCTCCATTTTTCTGTTTGCCAACAGCTCATATTTGTGCTTTTATGTGAATTAAGAGCGAGTGCTGGTGACGGGCGGAAATCTGAGATGAGTTTTGTGTGGACATGCAGCTCATCTTGTTTTCAAGATCCTAAAAATGAAGAAAATAACACGTGAAACATGCAATAATATACAAACCAGGTATTAGGTAGCAGGTAACGTTAGGCTATAAATACCAGAAGATTATTTTTCAGAGCTTAGAAGACTTGTGCTTCAATTTTGTTTCAGACGTTTTTCCTAAAACGTTCTGCAATTACGTGAACGTTTATGCATTTGGTAACACTTATCCAAATCAACTTACAGTGCATTAAAGCCATACATTTGATCAGTATGTGTGTTGCCTGGGATGTAAACCCACAACCTTTGCACTGCTAACACAGTCCTCTGAGAGTCCAAAATGATACAATTAAGTGAAAGGCAAACCCCAGATACTAAAATTGTTACAGGAAAACCCAGAATGTTTTGAACATTATAATAACTTTCAAAATAATAGTTTTAACGTTTTTGTACCTTAAAGAAAACATCAGGAAAACATTCTGACACCCAGAATTGTTAGCTGGGAAACCGTGAGGAGATACATGAACTGCTAAGGGGGTCCATGTGTCTTAGTGAGGTCACTAAGGAGAAACATCTAAAGTCTAATGTTTGAGAACATCTTTGAAGTCTAAATGCTCTCCAAACATCTGAGACACTAACAGATTGTGTTTCTACAGCTAAACTGGGAGAGCATTGTGTTAGCGGTGCAAAAGGTTGCGGGTTCAACCCCAGGCAACAAACGTCTTGATCAAATGTATAGCTTGAACGCACTGCAAGTGGCTTTGGATAAAAGCATCCGCCAAATGAATAAATGTAACAGTGTGATTTTATGATCTCATGGGAACACCTGCATGCAAACATGCATGCTCACATACGTACACGCAGCCATGTTCATACAGTCACACGCTTATTAAGATCTTCACATCCACCAGACGAAAAACACCTTTTGTGTGTCAAAATCAATGGATATCTTCTCACTCTTATGTACAGACCCAGAGTCGGATGGCTCAGCGGGAAAACCGCATGCTGTGTGCTGGGGGACACGAGTGTTGCATTATACCAGGGGTGACAAATGAAAGCTGGCATACTAAGAGAAACGGCAGCTTATTTGGTATGCTAATGTGAGAAAGAGAAAGAAAACACAGGAGGTTGGAACGGAGCCCACGCAACGGAGATCAATTCCCTCCAATCGGCTCCAGCCCTTCTTGGTTTTCCAGACTATCCCACTGAGAAACACTGGCATCCACCTGGGAATCCATCTCTTTTTACAGCACCCATTCTTCAACACGTTTTAAAGCCCAAAGCAGCACAACAACCTTTGCAAAGGCACGCTGCTAGCGGGTTGCCATGTTGTTGTGCAAAAGTCCACCATTCTTTCCAAAATGTCTTCGGCATAAATAATTGCTTTGGCTCAGATTTAAAGTACATGCAATAATTTGTTCTCCTCAGCAAAATGCTTTGGCCACAAAGAAATTCGATGTTTTCTAACAAACACGTATGAATGCTGTAACATCTGCTGGACATCTCTGATTGTGGAATAACAAAACATGCAAAGTGTTTCAGTATCTAAGAGGACTTCCACAACAACAAACACAAAAACTGAGCGCACAAACAGTCCTGTGGGCCCTAGCATGAGGTGTGGTTCTAAAACTGCTTTTAATTGATCAATGAGAGCTTCAGTAGAGAAACTCTGGGAGGTGCAGCTCTCAGCGTAATCTGTGGCAGATGCAAACGTTCCCCAAACCTCAAACCTGAGGTTTTAAAAAAGGTTTTAAAGATTTGATCAAAACAGTAACTCTGAGATTAGCAGATCAGCGCACAATTTGACTGGAATCATAGTACAGATGAAAATGAGAGTTTTTATATTTCTTATATTTACAATGAATATATTCACCCCCAAACACACAAAGTGGTACACACACTCACACACACACACTCACACACACACACAAACACACACACACACTCACAAACACACTTTCTTAAGGGGTGCAACACACACCTGAGGGGAGATTGTTGAGTTTAACGGGAGATCCACACGAAGACAGAGTGTCAATACAAAGCAATTTAAGGGCGCATGAGAAATCGACCCCCCTGATAACAGGCAATTTCTCTGCTCCGATGACTCCTGTGGACAGCCAAATAACCACAAAGACCAGAAAGTCCACTGCTGAGAAGCTGTGATTTGGGTCACATTGCTCTGGTTACTGTTGCAGATGCACTATAGTCTCCTCTCTCGCTCTCTCTCACTCTCTCTCTCTCAGCCTGTCTACTTCTCTTTTATTTTCTGTCCATCTCTCCTTTAAACAAACGCACACACACACATTCAAACCATCACTTGACTCCAGTCTTTAAAACAGTAGTTTAAAACAAGATGGAAAGGTGTAAAAATTGACTTGAGGGTTTGAGATTTGGTGCCAAGATACATCAGAAAACAACACGGCTGAGGGACGCTAATGATGCTAGCTCCAGTAGCACCAAAACTACCTTCAGACATTGAACACAAGGAGTTTGTTCAAAACGACGTCTGCTGTTGTCCCCTGCAGAGTGTGCAAGTATTCTAAACTACTACATTTCACATTAAACAACATTAACTTATTATTTGATCGGACTGCCAAAAGGTACGATTGTTACACACAACTGCATTCAATTTTAAGTACATTAAAATAAAACCGTGTCTTAATCCAACAGCGAGAACACTGGAATGCACCGATTTAGTGCTCACTTATCCAAGCCAGAAAACTGGCACATAAACGCTCTTCAAAAACAATTCCGGTTTCCGTTTCACATATAAAAATAACAGCAACAATTTTGGACCAACCACCGTTTTTTGAAGCACGAATGCATAAGAGAATTTCTTTTTGAAGGGCCACCTCCTTCAAAAGGCTCTCTCAAATTCAGAAATTTAGCCTGGTGATTTAATCGTCGCCTTGCGTTGTTACAAAAGTGTGCTATTATTCTGAGCATGCTGCAGTCAGAGAAGCCATTATTCAAGAACTGTTTTTGTTGGTGCTTTCAGAGACCTGCCTGCTAACAGGGAATTTAGCTTAAAGACTGACACTCCCTGCAGGCAGTGTTTGGTAATAGGGTGGCTTGTCAATCATAAGCCGTTTGTTGAAGCTTGAAGACAGCCGGTCTATATATATATGCAATGTTTGGGTGAGAGCGAGGTTACTAAAAAACTTTAGGATTTATAGATTCATGACTTCAGAACACACCGTTTCAGATATGAAGGATATACATTATATGTGTGCCAAGAGATATAGCTGTTTGTTTTAATTACATTTTGGTGGTTAATTGTTTTAATGACTGGCTTGTTAAAACGTTCAGCGATATTTGAAAGATTTTTGTAAAAGCTGACGTGAGAACAGTGAAAACACACCTTGTATCTTTTTAACTTTGTTGCGCGTGAGCCTTCGTTGCCTATCTTTAGCCTGAGAGGTGTGAAAGATAAAACCTGATATCACACGTTTTGTATTAGACAAACGAACGCTTGAAACAAAAAAGGACGAGACATTATCTTACATGAGATGCATAACACCAGGTTGCAGTTCGTACCTCAGAAACTGATCAAAATGGCGTCACCCTGAGCTTTAATGTGAGCGCCGCAGTGTAAAATAAAAGAGAATTTCATGAAAGACGACATCAAAGGTGGTTTTTGAAGATGTCGTTGCAGGAGTGAGATGTGAAGGAGAAGAGGGCGGACTTCCTTTGAGAAAAACTTCATCAGGAACACTGACACACTCATGTCCTCCAAATCATATCAAACATGGGTTCTCGGTTCCTCTGCCCTCAAGACCGAAGAACATTCCTGGAACCCCAGCGGAACTGACATCAGATCCCTGTAGAACATCGTCACAATGTTAAGACAAGTTTGAAGTCAATCTGACTCATACCACAGCAGGAGATGAATCTCAAATTCTCGCCTGAGTCTCTTGTCGTGTTCACATCTAACAGCTCATAATAACAAGCCAAAAGGTGTGTGAACGTGATGAGGTAACCATAGAAACACAGGTACGGGCCAGTGTCCTCTTATTCCTCGCTCCTGTATTTAAAGCAAGAACTCATCTCATGCAGACATTTAACAACAGCCTCTGTGACTCTGACTGACCAAACAACAGGTAATGCTTCTATTAAGCATTGATAAGTTACTATTTAGTATGTGACGGTCTGAGACAGGCAATATAAGCTGCACAGATTGGATGCGGTAACTGTGATTTACATGCATAATAAACTGGAATTTTCTCAAACCCTTCAGAAAGTCTGTCCTGAACTGACCAAGTGAACGGCCTGAGGATGTGAGCAATTCTAAAGTTCAACTAACAGCCTAAAATCTCTCAGCAAAATTGTAATTATTTCTCAGACAGACTCCGGGACGTGCTTATGGTATTTTCTACATTATTCAGTTCAATTAGAATGTTTAGAAACTTTGTTTTTATTGTTTGTTTTATAAAAGCAAAAACTGTTCAAAACTAAACAAAGTAACTATGCAATTATGTTGTGAATGTGGCTTGATTATGTGGCACTAAATTCCTCAACGCTTTTATGTCAATTAAATAAAAAAATAACGAAAGACAAATCAGTTTTCTGAGCTGCACGAATTTCAATAGCTTGTAAGTTTATAGTTTGTTGGTGGGAAAACATTTTCACCCTCACACAATAAAACAACAAGCAAACAGATTAAATGAAGAGCGCAGAAAGTTTTGCTGAAGTCTTCGCCGTCTCAGATACTTAAAAGAAAACCCCAAGATATCTCACAAATGTCTCCATTAGAGTTTCACAAGAAATCTCAACACGGTCACAAACTGAACTCAAATTTGCCAAGTCTGCAATTAAACTGAATTACTAATGATTTCAATGTAACCTCAAACATTTCTCAAATTTACCCAAATCCACATTATTTTAGCTACATTACAGTTACAGATTCATATCTAATGCATTTTAACAGTTTTCTATTTTATTCTAAAGCACTTTAGTTGACAAATTTGATACTTAAATGCATAAAATCTCATGCGCTATGAAAAAACAACCTCTGCGAAATACAGTTTTCCTCCGAGGCTATTTTTGTTTTCAGACATCTGTAAGACACTCGATACCACAGAGCTAATGGTTTAGATTTTTACAACCAAATCAAGTGGCATTTAATAGTGAATCCATCAAACCGATTTTAAAATCAAATTAATCTTAAACTCATCAGTCTTTATGGATTATGTCAAAACAAGCCAAGAAACATTGAGTAAACCTCTAAACAACACAAGACTCAGCAACAATTAACAACTGCTATAGTGGGCGATGTGTGAAAAGTTGCATCTACGTATATTTTAAACACCAGAATAATCTTTGTCAAAATGACACTAATTAATTGCAAAACACATTAAATGAATCCAACTTAATCAGGAAAGTATCTAAACAGCAATGTTTGAATAAGTAACAATAAATTCAAAGTCATTGTGGATTTAAACCCAAAACATTTGAGTTGTCAACCCAGTCTTTAACCACTAACCACCACAACTAACATTATCCGAACCATTTAATGTGCCACATGTCTTGTTCATTTACACACCTTGATAGTAATTAAAATATTTGTGCTATAAACACACCAGGGTCATTTTATCATGTTAAAAGTTTTTACTAAATAATCAAAAGTTATAAGACATCTTACCTTCGGTGCTATATTAATTATATTGTTTGTTTATGAACTTAACTTGTGATCTAAATTTATTATAGTCAGTTTTTGACACATGCAGATAATATATAAACAACCAGAAAAATGTAAAAATTGCCACAGACTTCCCGGAAATTTGAAACTAGTATTTGCAATTTTCCAATTCATTTTCATTACTTATTTATAAGTATAAAATGAGATTCATAATGTGACTCGGGAGCGTTCAGGACAGCGCACACGCAAAATATCAATACAATATCGCTTTATTTCATTGAACTAGGTTAGCCCAAGGGGAATCTAAATAGTTTGGCAATAACTAAATCATTGATCTCCTACGGTTACAGTGAACTCAGAGGGTAATTTACTTATTTGCGTGTAAGCGATTATCCATAAGAACTAAATCAAACATACTTGCCCCGTCAAATTAGATTCGAAGGCCTTCAACAATGGGCACAAATTGACAAATGCAAAGTATTTCGATTTCACCGGCTTCTGCTATAATGCAATTTTCAAGTATGCAATTTAAACTTCGATTTTAAGCAGCCTAAAGAGTCAGTTTTCCCCATGCATGCTTACAGATCACATGTGCTTGAATTACTACATAAAGTACAGATAGATTTATCTTAGAACGTTACTGAAATAACAGGCCTATTCTATCACGCTTAAAGCAACTCTCCCTCGCTGATATTTTTTTAACAAAAGTTTGACGTTTGCACGGATCGTCCCACACATCAAAACGCACGACTCGACAGAGTTGAAGTGACATTTATCAATGTAGGATCATCAATTAGGTGCGAAATCACTGCACACGCGAGTCCTTTACTGGAGGACACCATGTCCTTTGTTCACAGAGATCTTCCTGCCCCACTGGGGTTCCTGCCATAAAGTGATGAATAAGGCCTGGGATAATGAGAGGACATACAATGTAGGGCAGGCGGATGCCGGCGGTACGGGGCCGCTGTGGACCCGGGTCTCTAGCGAATAACGCTGAGGCAGGTTGCTCCACCCCCTGACTGTGCATGAAGCATACAGCTTTAGTCTCCTACTGTACAACACAGAGAAAAGACCGGGGTACACGAACACTCATTTATTATGCACGAGCAAATTAGTGCCGCGATGCATGCATTAAACGTCCTGACGGAGCGCATTATCTTGCGCACAAGAAAGAGTTTGCAAGAGTGTGACAGAGATCACATGATGAGTGTGTCACACACGGTTACATAAATGCATTAATGGCACTTTAATGTGACATGTCACACTGGTGTATTGTATAATGAGGTAATGCGGTTTAAAAACAGAAACTAAACCAAGGATGCCCTTTTCACCTCGTTTATTTTCCTGCCGTGAAGTTCTGCGGCCGGTAGATTTCAGTACACAAGTCTTGTGAAGTGCTCTAAGGATCTGTGACTCTGACAGTTCTTTCCTATTGATTTCTTTTGTGTGTTTTTTTTCCAGTGTGGCGGGGTATGACTGTAAGATGGATAGTGGGGGATAGCATGGCGACATCATTATCTGTAACCTTTGGTTGGTTTCGACGAGAGAGAGAGAGAGAGAGAGAGAGAGAGAGAGAGACTCTTACACTTACTTGAATTTACATTATATTTACAACAACATGTTTGAAAACGCACGATGTCCACCAACGCACTATACAGCATTTTTGTGTCATGGAAACAAATGACATCCACTTACAATGCTGAAAGCTTTCTTTTAAATTGTTAAATTTTATTACCTCAACAACATGTATTGCTTGAGGTCGCGCTGACATTCGTAATAAAACGGGGCCAGGCTATGTGTCCAAGTTTATCAATAAAACCACAACAGATTATACATATGAGTTACAAGTAACCATCACTAGTAACCATCACAAGTAAACATCACAAGTAA
>JBAJNP010001560.1:0-55684 GCA_036877545.1 Yasuhikotakia modesta
TTAGTCTTTTCTTGAAGATGGATAGTGAATCAGCTGTTTTGATAGAGACTGGAAGGTCATTCCACCAGGAGGGAACAATCCAGGAGAAGGTTCGAGCCAGCGAATCTGTTAGCTGATGTGAAATGTTCACAGCAGTTAATGACACACTGTGGTATTTCATGACTGCAACCAAATCAGCTCCTAACGGCTGCTGTTGTTCCAGCACTATTAACTTATAATAGTTCCCACAATTTCAGTTGCAATGTTGAGGCTGATATGGAAGGAGAGGGTAGATATCTTATGTATGAAAAGCAGCCAATCGCAGTTTGTTTTTCTGAAGGGGTTTTAAATATTTGGTTATTGAAAAACAGTCCCCATTTTACCACTGATAGACCAGTGTTCTGTCTAAATTTGTTGCCCATGTTTCCCTTTAGTTTAGTGCTGTCCATACAGTGGTTGATCCAGTGGCATTCACATCATAGTTATTGCATATTTAGATATTGATAACAGGTTTAGTTGAAGGTCTGAAGGGCTTTATTGACTGTTTTGTGTATGTACGAAGTAATTAAGCATTTAGCAAGCAGACACGTTGGTTTTCTGTGTGCATGTGTATGCATCATTCTCAATTTAAGTTTATAATTGACATTGTATATGTCATCACACAGATTTATTGAGAACACCAGCATGCAAAAAATCTTTATAGTTTAAAGATTTGATCCCGCTAGATTGGCAAACTTAGGCAATAATACACAGTAATTACATCTTTCTGTAAAGTACTCATTCTATCAGCTTGACAACACATCCCCTTGACACCCACAAATTGTGTAGCACCAGCTAGTCAGATTAAAACCTGTCATTTCAAATACCTTTTGACACTTTAGTGCACACAGTGCAACAGATGGCCGGTGAGCAGACTGGACATTTCAGGAACTTTTTTTTCTTCTCTTCCCAGACCTACATCGGACACATTCTTCTCCTCATCAACCCTTACAAGGACCTGCCTGTTTACTCTAATCTGGTAAGTACAGAGCCATGATTCTGTGTTGTTGGTGTAATGTGAAATTTTGAGTAATCGCAGTTTCAGCACATTCAGTTGAAACAGGACTTGATCACTTAATAAATAATTCATGCGCTTCCTGACAGTGATAGCCCACTCAACATACAGCGCCCACTTTCTGTGCCCTCATATGCCCGCCAGACCTCTGCCCAATCCCTCTCTTTATCTCTGTCATTCTATCTATTCCTTCCTTTTCTCTGTGTTGTAAATGCTTCTCAAATTAAAAGAAATAGGTTAAGCCAGATTTTCAATGCATGAGCTTGTGAATAATGATTTAAATATCAGGCTTCTTCTTAATCAAAGCTAGTGTATGTGTTTGATTCACAAGTCATGATAAATGTGTTTGGTGCTTTGTACCTGTTATCACCTGTGATTCTGTCTGTTACCATTATCTACTTTTGTTGTTTGCTAGTAATATGCTAAATACCTCTGTGTGTTCAAAGGATATTTTACACCAGCATCATTTTTTCATCATTTACTCACCAAACCTTATGAATTCTTTACTTTTAAGGAACACAAAAGAAGACATTTTGAGAAATGTTTCAGTGGTTTTGTGTCCATACAATAGAAATTTTGATCAAAATTTTCATTTTTGGTCAACTATACCTTTAGAGACGAGTGAATGATAACTGAGTTTTCAGGAAAGCTATATCCTTAATATCCAGCCTTATCCATGGTTTGTCCGACATAGCTGATTCAGCTTCAGAAAGAGGGAGTGCATTCATCTGGGAATCACAATATGTGCTGCCGGCCACTTACAAAAATAAAACATGACAAGATAGCCATCTGTCTGCTGTAACGCTTTATTGGCACGTGAAGGAGATCAAAGGAGTGGATAAAACACACACACACTTTATCAGATTTCTGCTGTGGACTTGGTGGGGTGCCTGCCTCATGTTGGCCCCGTGCATCAGACCCTCATTTCAGGCATGGCTTCTACCATGTGCCCCCACAGTGGGGCTTAGAGGCAGAATGATTCATTGAGAGAGACATATGTCCTGTCATCTGTGATGGCCACAGACTACCAACATGCTCACATCATCTAACCCCCTTCATGACATATTTCAGAGTAATGCTTTTTAATAAGGATGTGCATGTATATTTGTTAAAGGAAAAAGTCACCCAAAAACAAAAAAGGGGCCATCATACATTATATACTATATACTAGTACACTGGTCATATAATTAGGATATCATCAGAAGATTTATGTCACATTCCATTAAAAAAGTGAAACTTGTATAAAGTATACATTAATTCCACACAGACTGATATGTTTCAAGTGTTTATTTCTTTTTATTTGGATGATTATAACTGACAAGTAATGAAAACCTCAAATTCAGTATCACAGAAAATTAGACTATTTCTTAAAACCAATACAAAGAAAGGATTTTTAGAGATCTTGGCCAACTGAAAAGTATGAACATGCACAATACTTAGAACTCAACACTTAGCTCAGTGAAATAAATCAACTTTTTGATGATATTCTAATTATATGACCAGCATCTGTATATTATATACTTTAAATATATATATATACGTATATTAGTATACCTTAGATATAACATTTTTTACAGCATAGAGTACCTCACCTCAAAATGAAATGCCTGTTGTCTTTTATTAACCCTTGTGTCATTCCAGACCTTTATGAATTTCATTCCTTTTAAATCCAATACAAATCATTTTTTGAATGAACCGGTTAAACTTTACTGATTAAAATCAATAAACATGTAGCTGCAGTAGTGAAGAGAAAGATAACTATTAAATAATTTAAATGTGTTAGAACATGAACAAAGTAACATTTTATCGTTGATAGTGCAGTTCATGTTAAATTTTATGTTAATTAATGGTAATTTATACAACTGTATGCAATGTCTTTTTTATCTGTAGTATCTAACAATGGAGTATGAACAAGTCAACCAAATGTCAACTCATAAATTGTTAGATTTCATATGCAGAATGACAGCTTGTATCTTTCCTCTCTTTCTGTGTCCTCTGTGTTTCTCTCATATAGCATGTGTTTAGCATGTGTATAGCATTAGCTTTTTTCAATCAGGCTAAAGTTTAGCTTACTTTACACACACATTCATATACTTGCATGCTAACACACAAGCTTTCTGTTTCTAACACCTTCAAAAGACCAATCGTCAGATAGGTTGCCAAACAGATTTTGAACACTGAATGTTTGATGTACCTCAGAAGAAAAGTCTACAGAATTTAAACATTTATTAGAAAGTAGACTGAAGTTGACAAACAAAAATCAGCTCAGCTGATTTATTAACTAAACAAAGTTTGAAAAGAGTATAAGTTGTTAGTTTACGTGTTGATTTTAGATACTTTTTCTTTTTTAGAAAAATGTTTAGAAAAATAACAATCCGAATGTTTGAGGTATCATTATATCGCTGTAAAAAATGTACAGATTATGCACCTTATGTGTTATGCACATATAAATGCTCTCTCTCTCTCTCTCTCTCTCTCTCTCTCTCTTTTTTCTCAGGTCAGTCAGTTGTATCTGAGCTCCAGTGGTCGTCTCTGTTCCTCTCTCCCCCCTCATATCTTCTCTTCAGCTGAACGGGCGTATCACATGATGCTACAGGAGCGACGCCCACAGTGTTTCATCCTCAGGTGCGTAACACCATCACTTTGCATGTCTTAATACACCTGTCAGTCATTCACCAGTTTATGCTTTTAGCCAATCAGAAACCATGAGGATGTATAGAACTGTCAAACAGAGCACACATCAGTTGTTTGAGTTGATGTATTTTAGTTGTGATGCAGGTTTTTTGCAGGTTTTAACATTGCAATGAGAGGGTGAGTTTAAAGCTATGAGAATCTCCAGCCTTCTACAACTGATAAAGCTACTTACACATCTCAAATACAGCATTTCCACAATCATGAAAAATAGAAATGTAGGGAATCTGGTGTGAAAACAACAAAAATATTTTAAAATCCTGGGTATTTTCAATCATTTCTATATTAAATGTACATTTGCATAATTATGTTCAGTTTTTAAATATATGGCAGGCCAGTATATCTTAATAAATGAAAAGTCATCTTCTACAAAACATTTTATACCTCCTCCTATTTATTCAGCAGGTTGTGGTTTGTAATAGCTGCCACAGTAAACGATCTTGTCCTGGAGAGTAGAGGTGTAAATTAGGCCAAATTCGAGAGTCCTGCCCTGATATTTGTGTACACCGGCTGTGACATTTCCAGAGCAGCCCTCCTAAACGCTGTCACAGAGACAAATGTGCTGGAGGCGGTGTAAAGCCAAACCTGTTAAATGCTCTTATGGGAGAATAATGAATTGTGGGGCAGTGTTGTAGCCGATCTGTGTCCTGCTGTGCTCAGGTCATCTCTGATTGCAATTAAATGCTGTTTCACATTCTGATCCCTGGTCCCCATGTTCTGCTGAGCCAGAAAAGATTTGGCAGCTACTTTAATGCACTTTCTCTATGGGCTATATATCACACAAACACACACAGACACACACACACTCTGCAGGTGAAGGCAGATCACTGCCAACATGCTCCAATGACTACAAAACTCTGGAAATTAAGGTAGTGAAAGGGGCTGAGGAACACACACGTACACAAATGTGAACACACACGCTAACACCCACTCGCTGCTGGCTTACGAATGCATTGCGTCTTTGAGTTAAATTACAACCCAGAATAGGTTTCCAAAAAGAAATGGAAAAGCAGAGAGAAAGCATGAGGCTCTTCAGAAAGTGATTAGTGGGAGACCAAATGACCTTTAAAAAACATCTGCTTGGTCTGGTTTTCATTTGTTTGCTTTGCCATGTCTGTGGGTCCCTGTAAGGAATCAGACTTCCACACCGCATGTGGAGATGTTAGTTATCACTGTGACTGTGCTTTATGGCTCATTTTAAGAGGTCCTAACATTGAACAGTGGGTTATTAATAAAGTTACTGTACATCATCAAGATGTTGGGTGTAAATCTTGTCTCATTATTCAGCAAGTCTTTGAAAGCCCTTAGTAGAAGTTCAGATGGGATGTGGATTAACACCCTGAAAATATAATGAAGAGAGATAAATTAATGAGTCAAAGCACATCAGTCAAGTCTTATGAAGGTCACTGAGGCTCTGTTCCTGGTGAGACACCTACCTAGACATTACTAGGCATTGTACATTCATTTTGGAAAGTGTCAATTATAGTATTTTAGTTACAAATTAAAGCTCATCAGCTAATTTCCAACAAAACAAGCATATGCAAAGTTATTGGAATATTTTATTGGAATAGCTGCATGAAGTTTCCTATCTCATGCAGTGTGGAATGAGGTGGTGTAGTTATACAGCTGTGTGACCTCCCACAGGTAAACCTAAGAGAGGTTGCTAGAAGAACATGTTAACAGAGGAACAGTCAACAAGATCTTTTAAATTATCAGCTGCTCCATTGCTTTATATCTATAGATTGATAAGGAAGCTGTACAGGGCAGTGAACTAATCTCTTGGGGTTAATGTGGTGAAACCTGTGTAGAACACCCATGCCATATTTTATAGGTCATATTAAAAAAATACATGAATTTTATTGTCAAACTTGCTGTGTTGTCATTAAATTATAAATATTCCTGGACATTATTCTTTATATATTTAAATGTGACCTGAACATCTTTCTGTCTCTGTCTAGTGGAGAAAGTGGTTCTGGGAAATCTGTGGCCTGTAAATACATTCTGAAACATCTGGCTAATCGCTCAAGTCCCAACTGCTTCACGTTAGAACAACGGATGAAACACGTAAGTGACTGTTCCTTACATCCCCACACTAACATAAGTCCATTATGAAGACATTAACTAAGGCAGGGCTAACTGTTGCAGAACCAGAAACTTAACCATCAGCAGGGTAGCTTGTTAGGACAAACTAAAAACGTCTAATGTTCTCCAAATGTTTTCTCAAAGCTATCAAACGTGTGTTTGCAGTAACATTAGTAGAACACTTTTTAAATGTTGAAGTGTTAACAAAAGATTATTCTTCTTAAGTTTCAGTTATGGAGCAGCACAGATGTTGTTTGCATACAGTGATTGTGTGTAAGATATTGTTTTGAACTTTCAGTGTCTTTGGTGGGATTTGATCTGTGATTTGACCACTGAAGGTCTTTTAGTGATTCAGTTATTTTTACAGTCATCATAGCCTCAAACAGCTGTTATTTCCTCTTACTCACTGGGGACTTACATGCTTTAAATGACTGCCTAAAAGCCTGAGGCAGCTAGCTAGTGCTTATGGTCAAATCTCAGGGACCCATTTGTTATTGGACTAAGACTTCATTTCCACATACAGAAATGGTTTATAACCGGGAGCAATGGGTGACATTACACATGGTTACGCATATGTGTGTGTGCTCTAAACTACAAGTCTGTACAGTAGCTTAAAACTGGGGAAAGAGTAAATTTCACCCCAGTAAAACAGTGGTATCTTATCGCCACCTAGTGGGAAAAGTGTTACCTGCTCAGATTACATGATTCTGAGCACGGTTCCATAGATAGCTATGATTATGACGAAGGGCATTTCTAGCCTGTGATGAATACAAAAGCGCACTGTACTGTTGTGTAGCATTAAAGAGCTACATATTACACTAGTTCAGTTTCATTCAGGTGGTATTCATACTGTAGATGCATAATTGTGCATAATTGCATAATTCATAATAGAATCACTTTGTTTACATGTTTAGTGAACTTTTGACATATGAATGACTTGTTTATATGATACAACACTAAAGCTTGAAAACTGCCTTCATTAAAGTAACTTACTGTGACAGTATTATACAGTAATCATGTTATATGATTATATAATACTGTATTTTTGTGGTATGTCTGATGGTACTGGATAATTAACCTGTTTATGTAACATGATACTGTTTTATATATTCATAACATAATCATATATAATATTATTTAAATGTACAAATTCTGTATATATGTTTTTATCAAGTTAATATCAGCCAATAGTAAGTACAAAACAGCCAATACAAAACTTAATTATATTATAATATAACTTAAATTCCACCAAATGTGGGTTATATTATAATTTCCCACAATTAAGTGGTAAAGTCTTAAGTGTAAGTGTACGTTTTTTTTCATACAGCTAAATTTAAGTTTTAGCCAGTTTCAAAGCATTCTGGGACCGTGGAATAAATTTAGTACGGCATTAAAATAATTGTTAGATGCTACAAATAAGTTGCTACAGTCATCACGTTTTCAAGTCTATGGTGCCTGAACACAGTGTCTGGGTAGGTAGTGTATTAGTGTTAGGGACACACTTTCAGTTAATGACTTTTTCAGTGCAATTATATGCCAGTTATTCTCTATGTATTTTTAGGTGAATGCTATCTTGGAAGCTTTTGGCCATGCTAAGACCCAGATGAACTCCTCTGCAAGCCGCTTTATAAAGCTGATCTCATTGCAGTATTGTGAGAAGAGAAAGACTCTGCTCAGAGGTTTGTTTTTTTGCAAATACACGTTCCCAGCAGAGCGGATTTCTGCTGTATCATATATCACCTTTAGAGGGTGCCAGTGCTCCACTGAAATTTACACAGATGCCCAACAACTCCTTTCTGTTTGGTTTGTGTGTGATTTTAGCTTGTCTCCACACATATATGCTGGAGAAGTCAAGGGTCGTCTGCATGCCACCACATCAGCAGAACTTTAACATCTTCCACCTGATGGCTGAAGGACTGTCAGCAGAGGAGAAGAGTAACTTATATCTCAACAATGTCTTGGCTCATAGGTACCCACACAAACATTTACAGTATAAATATGAATGTTATGTTGTGCTTTTTTGTAGGAACACATCAATATTTCATGCCGGTAATATCATGATACTTTAATATACAGTACAAGTTTAAGTTAAATCAAAGTTCCAAAATGAATACTACACCAAGTTGTACAATAACAGATCCATTCTTATTTTTGGCAAGAAATAAGCATGTAATACCAGAGTGTTATATTTTATTTATCACATTATATAATTTAATACATTGGAATTTAAAAATCAGAATAATACATTTTTCATATTTATACCTGTGCACCTTTAACCCCAACATGATTTAACTTTATTAAAACTTAAAACTGTTTTAAAAATCTAGGGGATTCCAGTTAACTATTTTTAACCCGAGTTTCCTCAGCAAATCTCGTGGAGGGTCAGGGAAAGTTTGTCATTAAAAATTGAGAGTTCACCTCTGTTTGACTTGAATTTTTGAGTATCTTGCTGAGAGTTTAAACATCTCCAACATGAATCTGCTCTTCTGAGAACACATGAGGCCAAGTGCTGACTTCAAAGTTTCACCTGCAAAATATTTGCCCAAGTTTTAGGTTCCAAATCAGATGACTAAAATCTAAACTTTGTATTGTGTCTCATTATGTTATTGTTATCACTGTGTGTATTTGCAGTTATCTGAGCACAGCGTCTCAAGACGACTCTCCAGCTGTACTTAACGTGTCTCCTCAGAGCAGAGAGAAACTCTCAGCCCTTAAACAGGCTCTGCGTGCTCTCGGCTTCAACAGACTGGTACATGTCCAGTAACACATGCATGCTCATGCATACACATGCAAAATCTACATTAAGAACATTAACAACATCTGTTCTGTGCAGTTATATTGAAATAAGTATGTGCACAAGGGTATGTATCTGCGCTCAAGTCAAACACGTGCATGAAAATTACTCCTATTTACTTGTGCTTTAGACTAAATTAAGCCATTTAGTGCACTTTTATTCTCCGCCAATAAAAATACGAAAATGCATTCGCTCCACTTCACTCATACTGTGGTCCAGTCTGTCAGTTGCTTGACAACCCACAAAGCCCACAGCGGTTTTGGAACGTTTTGCTTTGGCAGGCAAAGGGCTTTGGCCAGATTTTGTGAACTGGTTTTGTAAACTTTTTTTGGTAGCACTTTACAATAAGGTTTCATTCTTTACTGTATTGGTTCATATGAATTTACAATTAACAACATTTTTTCAGCATTATATATTATATATATATTTATATTTGTTGAAATTATTGCATGAACAGTTCATCAATTGTCATTTGTTGGTCATCATTCATTTGTTTACTAATATGTTAATAGATATAATAAGTATTGTTATATGAGGTATTGATATAATAAGTATTGTTAATTGTTGGTTTATGTTAAACAAGAAGTAATATAAACCACACCTTATTGTAACGTGTTACCATTTCTAAAATTTATTCAACCCTGTAATCCTGTAATTATAGCAAAGCATCATCATTAGATTATATTGTACAAGCTGGTGGTGCTGATATGTTGATATCATGACATGACAGGTAGTGGTTCCACATATACAGTACAGTAGTATTCATTGTATATGTTCAGTCAGCTTTTTGATGGCTCACCCTAAGCATTACTTTATAGCCCCAGTAGACATTATGCTAAACTGTCTTCACTACAGTAAGCAAAGTAGGTAACTGTCTATATGATGTACATATAGTATGTATAATATTTCCCTGGCTTTTGGCAGTCATTTAGACATGTTGGTCTAATTGATGTATGTTTACAGTACAGTAACTTCATTCAATATTTACAGTATAACTCATTATAGTATGCCTGCACACTATAAAAACACACAACACAGACCTCCATTCACCCCGAGACCAGACTAACCTGATTTAACCTGCGTGTCATTTAATTAAACTTATTAAAAGTAAAAACTGTAGACATATGTTCAAAATTGTCATAGCAGTAGTACACAAACACACGCTTGAGTATTGTGTAGATATTACACTTTAACAAAGTGTATAATACTGTTTATAATGTGTTTGAGCCATGTGTTTATATGTGTGTTTTGGTTTAGACACACACACAGCTGACCTCCAGCTAATAATGACCTCCCAGTAATTCTTCCAGGAAGCTGTTAATCTGTTTTGTTATAGAAGGATTGTTCTTACATCCCATCAGTGCAGCATGACCCTCATTGATACACACACACACACATTCATTCTGTTGTGTGTATCTGCCTCTCTGATGGCGTGATGAACTCATTCACTGTCTGTATCACTCCCTCCCTTCTCTTTTTTATGTCTGTTTTGTTTTCTTCCAAAAATATGTTTTGGCCATACAGTATGTCAGAATGGTGGTGGCAAAAATGTGAAAGTTCTATTTTGCATCCTGTTAAAATCAATTTACAAGGATTCAGTTTAAATCATGTAATGTTCCAGTTCCTGATAAAGACCTTGCAGATTTTAATCACTAAAGCCAGACTTTTATTTCTTCCTGTTTCGTGCTGAGTGAGTGTTCGTTTTGGACCCTGCACTCAAATATAATGACTGTGCTGTATGGACTTGTGTTTCTCTGGAGTCCTGTTGTCTTTTGTCCAGAAGTCCTTGGTCCAGCCTGACTCTCTTTGTTTTTGTTAGGAGGTGGAGAATTTGTTTGTTGTGCTGTCTGCCCTGCTGCACTTAGGAGATCTGCGCTTCAATACCCTTACAGACACTGACCCCGTGTTTGTGTCCGACTTACAGCTGCTGGATAGAGGTCAGTTGTGCAGCTGCATAATAAGGCCAGCAGGGGGCGATCAACTTTACCGGGTCTCCTCAGGAAGGGAGGGGGGCGGGTGGCTACGCAGCAAGAATTGTGCCACACATCATCCTGAGTTGTTTACATCAGTTCTGGCCTAAAAGCAGAATCCTGCACCACACAAAATCTCATTCTATAATTCCAAAATGCGACACTCTAAAGCACATACACTGTCTTTCGTACGATTTCTGTGCTAATCATTCTTCCCAGTTTAAAACAAACATAGTGTCACCTGTTTCTTTAAGCCCTGCAGTGCAGAAGAGTGGAACAGAATGGCCACTCGGTGACCTCGCAGTTACATAATGACACGTTAATACAGAGCCTTGGTAAACAAGTGATGTCAGCTTGCACAAATACACAAGCGCAGATACATGCGCATCCATGTGAGGTTTCCGTCGTTATGGATATATGTGATTACAGTTCAAAGCTCTTGACAGAATAGGTAAACATGGGCCATTGTACACTCATGCACACAACCTAACCAAACACATTCATGTGCACACATCACACATGCACACACATGCACACTGTTCGTGTCTGGCATCCGCATTGATTTATAAGCACATAAGGGAGAAAACTAGACTATTTTGTTTAAAACACGGGACTGTGTTACAACATATTATGTTTCATGAAATGGAATAGTGTTGTTCCTGAAGTCTGACTGGATTTTTAAAGCCATATTCAAATCTGTTAATAGCTGATATATAAATCAGTTGACAGCTGATATATGCACCAAAGTTTGGAAATGTTGAGCTGTATGCAAATTAGGGTCAAGAAAAAAAGATATAGATATGCCAAGGTTGGCATTGCTGTCATAAATTACAAGGTTGTGAAAATCTCTTATGCTAGTTTTAATGTTTATAGTTTCTAGTAGTATAGTTTATAGTATAGTTTTCAAGCACTGAAGCGTCACATGACACCAGTCAGATTTCAGAGTTGAAACATTACATTTCTAATCAATTTTAAATAAGTTGATTGTGTTTATTATTCTCTTTCTGTAGTTGCTGGAATGTTACAGGTGAACACTGAGGATCTAGGCTCCGCCCTCACCTCCGACGTCCAGTATTTCAAAGGTATGATTTTTTATTTTCAGGTGCAAAGGACCAATCGACAAGCAGACTAAATCCTGTCAACTAAAGCGCTCTTTCTTTAACATAACACCAGGTCAGAAGTGAGGTGTCACTACTGGGAGACCTGCTGACACTGTCCATTCAGCAGTACTAACCTTTGCCCATTCACAATCCCGTCAATGAATGTGGCCTGGAGCGTTGGCCTCGTATTATATTACCAATAATCCCAATTTGGCTCAATTTGAACTCAATTGGACAACTGCCTCTTCATTCAAAACATGCAGCCATAAACACATTTCTGTCTAGACTGTGTGAATGTTTGTGCGTGTGTGGCATTATACAACAAGCGCAGAGTGTGAATGAATCACATGATACAATGTCTGGATGTTAACCTAATTCAGCCATTGACCCGCTGCTTAAAATGACAAGCACGCTTGCTGTTGTTTCGTTTCTTTGTTTGTTTGCCATTTGTTTCTCTAGTTTTTTCTCTCCTCATACGTCCGTGGTCTGACAATAGTTCATTGTTTATCGCCTCTCTCAAGTAAACAAAACTGATGCTCACACACAATGGCACATTTGTGTATGTGTGTTTGCACAATCAAATATATGCAGAGAGTGACTTTATTTCTGATGCATGTTAGTGCCCTGTGCACACTGTTCTGGAAGTTGACGTTCTGTGGCGGCCGCATATGACATAACAAATGCAGTGATTCAGTGTCTGACATCAACAAAGGTCACTTTGCCAGAACCTGGGTTTTGTGCGTCCTCCCCAGTGGCATGTGTGATGTCCCCTCAGCCTGCACAACCAACAATAGGCAGCTTGTTTTTCTGCCACCCACATGTGCCATATATCACTCAAAATGTGACATGCTGCCTGCAGTTTGTTTTCCTCTTTCCTCTGTTCCCCTGTTGTTTTGAGCAGACACTGTCTGTTTGGGTGTTTTTCACCGCTGTCATTACTTTTCATCTGCTGCCAACCCAGCTGAAAAGAGCAGCTTAGACCAACACAACTTTTCATGCTCTTCCAAACTACTGCTGTTTACTGTTTAATGCTGTTTCGGTGCTGGGATAGTTAGTGGATCATAATTGTCTTTCTGGTTTAAAGACAAACTCATTTTTAACTCAACCAAAATATAAATTATGGGTTGCAGTTTATTTAAGGTGTTGTTATTTTATCCGTTTAAGCTGTGTTTGTATGATTTGTAAAATATCTATGACAGTGTGTAAGTTGCTTCTTAGAACAATTTTTAATCTGATCTTTCACATACAAAGAAAGTGGATGGGTGCCACAGATGTCAAGATAAGACAAGGACACATTTGATTTCAGTTAAATGCTAACACAAACGTAACAAATGCATAGAGAGGAAGATTTTCTGAGTATTATTATTTATTTTATATTTTTTCAGTTGTTCTTCACAATTAGTTATGGAAGCCTTTTGTCATGTGAGTGTTGTATGAGTTTAACAGCCCAAGTTCTCACTTACTTTCATTACATGGACAATGTGAGCAGATGGTCTGTCAAGAGGTCACAATGTCACTCACAATTTACTATTTACTCTCTTGTCCAGGTGATGTCATAACAAGGCGCCGCACGGTTGAAATGTCCAATAATCACAGAGACCTGCTAGCCAAAGCTCTGTACGGACGACTCTTTAGCTTCCTGGCCAATGCAGTTAACCTTTACCTTCAAGGCCAAGAAGAATGCATTGGGTAAGAGCACATGTGCATGTGTGCAGTATGCGTGTCAGCATGGATTTTATGTGGGTGCGTCCTTTGTGTACATGAAAGTGTCTTTGAATGAATGAAGTGACTGACTGAAAGAGATTTAGTTTCTGAAAGCGTGTGGAAAGGCTGCTTTATGTGCTTATAAGCTGTAAATTGTTGTAATATTGTTCAAAAGTTCACAGTCCCATTTCAACGACATATAACTTCAATAACACTTGCCAGCCAATGATCCACAAAGATTATACATCTCAACAGTTCACTACTTACTCAGCTGTGACTAGTAACAACACACACAGCAAGTCCTTCTGAATAACCTTCTGTGATAACATCAGTCAAAACAAGGCTTTACAATGAAGTTTTAGGAATAGTTTACATAGCATTTGTGAGACTTCTGCATGTGAATGGTAAGGGAGTGGTCCAGCAGCAGAACATTGTCTGTCATTGCCTTGTCATTGAATAGTGGCCATGATTTAAAGCTCCAACAAGCAAGACATATCTGTATGAGATTCAATGTTACATGAAGCTGGTGTGCCGCCATGTCTGGTGCATTGAAGTTACAGTTCAGATGTTTCTCTCAAGGGCAAATTGCTGCCTTCAGATTGCCAGTCAGAAACAGTAAATCCATCTGCACAGTTATTAAACATATTCTTGTTTTCACAGACATCCTGCGTTTGAGATAAGCATTCTGGACATCTTTGGCTTTGAGGAATTCCAGAGGAATGGTTATGAACAGGTAACTCTACACAGCCTGACATATGACAATGTCAATTATGAGTACAGTCATGACAATGTTTGTGCATATGGTATTTAGTAACTGATTATAACACGTCTACTTGTGCCCTGCAGAAAGGGTTTTGTAAGGGTTTGCTTAAAGGTAAGGTAGGCAATGTTTAGCAGTCACTTTATGTTGGCTAACAGGACATGAGGAGACTTTCAACCAGGATAACAAAAAAAAATGCTTCTGGAAAAGAATCGCTTGCCCAGCCTTTAAATAAATTGACATTAGACAGGTTGTGGCCCTGATACCTGTCTCAAATGCTCCACCCCAGTTTACTTTACCTGGCTTTCTAGAATACAGACTTTTGTAAACTTTCTCACTTTAGAGCCTCTATCGCAGACCAGTGGGAACACAGGCTTTGTGCTCCTGGTTTCCCATACTGTGGAACACACTGATCTATCCCACAGATCTGTTGGTATGGGGCTGCTTTCAGCTATGGCTTTTCAGACTTAACCTCAGACAGAATGTTCTTCTGTCTCCACTATAAAGGTATTTCACTCTACAGTGGACAGGGGGATGTTTCAACTCTGTTTATGATTATTCCATCTGACTCTTTCAGGTTGAACTCCATTTTGTTTCTGTTCAGTCCACAGAGGTGAAAAGCCAAACTAATTTGCCTGTGTGGATGCAATTTAGCATATCGCAATTTAGCTTAAAGTGCATTTGTAGTAGCTGTAGTTTCATAGGCTATGTTGTTTTGGACAAAAGCCACCATTGGAGTCATACCAAGTCACATTCTGAGTGTGGGGTACACTTTATATATATTTCATTTTTCAGAATCTAAAGTGTGACGTGACATAAAGCAACTGCTGTCAAAACCCAGAGTTGTGTTATTTTTGTGCTTTAGAGAGAGACGTCTGAAGGCTAAGACGCCACATGTGCACATCACCACCCCTACCCAGAATCCTCAGTAGCCTTGTCTACTGTGAGCTGTTTTTGTACTAAGGTTGATGTGTGAGACAGAGGGAGTGTTTTCTCCTTAGCTGAACCCTTGGCATTGGACACAATGGAGACTTTGTGAACAGTTGGGTTTGGTCTGGATTTGGCACCAGAGAATGTCATTGTTGACTCAGACTCTATAGGGATTGTGTATGAGGTAATTTAGGGGTGTTGTGATGTAATGGTTAAAATATATCAGCTCCTGTCTGAGCCGGCTGTCTCTGTCCAGCTGCTAAACCAGTTGACTGATCCCTCCATATAGAGGCATCTGCATGGAAACTCTCAATAGTCTTCCACACACAATGAGTCTCATTCGCTAGTATGTGTTAAAGTGGTCTTAATATTATTCCCAACAATGGAGTATGCATTTATTAGTTATACATTAGTTCTTGTTGATGAATCCAGCATAATGCATACCCAAACCATCTCTATATAGTCTAGAGTCACTATTTGTGTGGACCTGTGTAGTGATATCAATCTTTATAGCTGTTGAAAGGTAGACAAGTGTGTTTGAGCATCCGTGTGTCATCTTGAATCTTCCTTGTCAGTGTTGGACAAGGAGGTGTAAATTAGCAACGGCGCAAGAGGACATAAGTGCTTACCCACAATCCCTTGGGAGATCCCCTTGTGTGTGACAGGTTGGGGGATGCTTATAAAACATCCTAAATGCTATGTGTCCTTAATCCACACGCAGAAAGAAAGAGATTTATGGTCTTGATGTTTCAAGGTCACAGGAACAAGAGAGAACATCAATGAAGTTGGAGTGACAGTGATTAAAGATGGAGAAACAAAAAAGATATATGCACTAGGGATGCACTAATAATACCGATGTTCATACAGGACTATTGCAGTGCTCATGTACTTATTAAAAAAATAATAGATGAAATAATTCATTTATTGTGATGTTTGCAGAACTTGTTCAGACAACCTCATGACGTACTATAGCTCCATGAAACTTCATAATAAGAAGTTGATGGATGACTGTTATGGTTGTTTGTAGTACATCCAATGAACATTGCCACATTGAATTTTGAAGATGCCCATGTTGATACAACTGTGCTGTATATTTTCCTCTGATGGACTTTTGCGTAGCAGTTTCAAAACATCTGTGTCCTATATGATCTAATCATGCTCTTAAGTCAACAGCAAAACTCATAGAAATCTCATAGAACCTTTACACAGTTTCCAAGAATAGTTGTAAGAATGTTGTATTTATACCATATATGGGCTCTAGCTGTGGTGCCTGCTTTAGCCTTTTGTTATGGTCCTCTTTGGCTTTGGTCTCTGTAGAATAACAGAAATAACTGAGATTTAAATCAGATGATAATTTATAATGTCCATAAATTGGGTGGTGAAGATGAATTCAGAGAACAAACCTGTTCACTAAAGTGTATGTGGAGTTCAACTATGGGTTTGAGTGTTAATGTGGAAAGCTTATTGTAGAAATGTTCGTTAAAAGCCTCAACAGAAAGGTAGTTAATACACATGCCAGCTCTTTGTTTCACTGCACACAATAAGTATGTGCAGATAAAACCACAAGCATAAATGTCACCTGTCCTGCAGCTATTGTTTGAAAAGTATTTGGAATGCTAAATATATACTTAGTATATAAATATATACAAGTCTTAATGGAATGGTGGTGGTCTGGGTAAAATGTGGGCATACTCTAAGACTGTTACCTCAGCGGTAACCATACGTGTTTAACATTTACTTGGTCTGTCTTTTATATATAAATTGTTTTTTTTTTTCAAAATGTACAGCTCCTTGTATAAAACATAATAAGACAATATTGATTGATTAATTTCTTTTTTATGTAGTATCTCTTATCTCTTATTATCTCTTATCTCTGTCATATTCTGTGAACCTGTTTTTCATAATCAAATATCTCAGTCAATTTTTCAAGAACAAATGACAGATGACTATCTAAATATCTGAAATATCTGATTTAAAGTTAGTGCAGTGAATTCCTCTCAGCCTTATGCTTATACCTCTGGTTTTTAGGAATATGATACGGTTGGGAATGGGATTAGGGGTATGATTGTTTAATAAAAATATTGAACTAGGAAGCCTGATCCATGCTTCTGGTGTGTGAGGGCATGCAACAACATAGTCTTATAAACCTGGGAAATGAGCAGATTGAACAGAGCGCCCACGTGTTAGTCTGAGTTGGATGTAAACAAGCTGAGAGTGGAGTTTTAACAGAGCGCTCTGTGTGTTTGTCTCTCTGTAGTTGTGCATTAACATGGTGAATGAACGGATCAGGCAGCACACCGCCGAGGTGCTCTTTCAATACGAGCAGCAGGAATGTCTGCAGGAGGGGGTTGCCATAGAGATGGTACGCTCCCTCGGCAACCAGCCAGTGGTACTGGACTTCTTCTTCCAGGTACAGAGTCATAAAGGATTTCCAAGAGGCAGGGGTGAGAGAGGGTGTCTGGTACAAACTTCAACTGAAGCTTTTTCCTACCCTGAGGCTGTTGAACCTTTATAAAAGACCCCTGCTGCTGCCTAAATGCTAGTACTAGAGTCTCTTCATTTACTGACTAAATAATAAATGTACCCGCTGACTCTTTTACAAAAGCAGGCTAACAAACACATTCACACACACTTGTTGATTATGCTAGCTGTGCCGGCGATGAAATCTTTGATGAAATCTTTTAGGCTGTGACTATTGGCCATTTGTCAGATGTGACCACTTTATGAGTCACCAAATGACTTCGGCCTTTGGCAAAAACAGAGTGATGCAGCGTTTTTGCCCACACACACAACCATATTTTCTCTACCACCACACACATTTCAGTTATTGTTGTTTTTTTAATGTAGGCCTGTTTTATAGTTTCACATGTTTGGGCTGCCAGCCACATTAACCTGGCTGAATGTCTTTGAAGATTTTAAACATAATAATTTAAAATACTATCGTGTACAACTAAATGTAGCTGTACTGTCCCTGTATTTTAGTGTTTATTAAGTAGCCTTTGATTTTGATATATATTTTTATATTAACGCCATCATTAACTGACAAATACAAGTTATAACAAAATAACTTATGACTATAACATTTAAATTCTAGTTTTAACACAATATAGTATGATTACAAGGCTCTCTGAAATTTTGCAATCAGATATTGTTATCTAATGATGCTACATTGTATAAATAACCAGTTGTTCCAGACAAATGATTTCCTAGCAAATGATTTCCTAGCTGTTTCATGTCTCTCATATTTCACTTTTTCACATAGTAAAATCAATATTTCTTTATGATAAAATCAATGTTTGTTTTAGTCTGTACATTATCTCTTACATGGTTTACAGCAGAAAGGCATCAGTGTGGCTGTGTGTGTTTCAGAGGCCTCAGGGTGTTCTGTGCATCATCGACGAAGAGAGTCAGTCCCTCCAGCCGTGTGAACGCAACCTTTATAAGCGACTGCAGATTCAGCTGGATTCATCCCGCAGTGACTCAGTTTCCCTCACAACCAAGGACGGCAATGGGAACCCTCCACCCAAAGACCAGGGGCCATTGTTTACCGTCACTCATTACGCCGGCAAGGTGGGTTTCGGGAAGCTAAGTGATCGAAAGTGCACATGCCAAGTTCTCGGCCCTGCACTTGGCTGGGGTCCCTCAGTTCACACACAAACACCAGCATATAGTCAGAGGCTTCCGAGAAACTCTCCTGAGAGTCAATACGCTATGTCATGCTGAGAGAGAGGGCTATTATTAGCGCTGGGCTCATGTGTTTGTGTGCTTTATTGCAGATGACCTATGATCTGACTGGCTCATTGGAAAGGAACAGGGATGTTCTACCCCAAAACATCCTGTTTGTCATGAAATGTAAGTTTTGTTGACTCTTACCACTTACCATGGCAACCATAATTCCCACAAAAATATGATAGTTTCTACAATTACTGTAAAACTGCCGCTAGGGGTTGGGAACCTTTTTCCTATTAGGGTTCGTGGTAATTTTATACAATTTTAACAAAAAACAGACAGACGTGGAAGATCTCTGCCATCCTCACAGACATAAACTGACACATGAGTGCTGTGCAGACATCAGCTTACATGTACATAGGTGTCAAACACCAACACACACACATTTACTTATTACCTCAGCTGGGAGAGTCCATAGATTTATATTGTTTTAATATACAGCTGGTTATTATCCAGATCATGACCCTCTGCTTTTTTTTTTTACAAATTAAACTGTTTAAAGCTGAATGATTAATATTGAAGTGTTTTTGTTTTAAATGAGGACGTCCCCAAAATGAGGTTTGGCCCAGATTTGTCAGGTTTTGCTTTTGGGTACAAAATTGCCCCTAATATGTGGTTAAGTAAATGGTAAATCACACGCAGTCCTCTTTCATTTCAAATGATTTCACACTGGAAAGCTGGAGTCAGAAGCTGACTCTAAAGACTTTCCCTTCAACTACCGAATTTTGCTGTTGTTCACCCTGTTACCTGAAACGTGAGAGCCTACTGTATCTTATTGACTGTAGTTATTTTTGTAGTATTTATGTGTTATTTTTGTATTTTAGTAAAAAATTTTGCAATTGCCAAAATGTAATTGCCAAGTTAATGTCAATTTGCTGTTTTATTATTACTTTTAAATTCATTTTAATTTGTATTTCTGAGCTGCTTTTCTCTGTGAATAAATTGCCCCGGGGACTGGAATTGTCTTGTGGGTTGCGTATGGCCCGGAGGCTGAGAGAGCGAGATGCATTTTCAGCTCTGTTTACTGGGCACTAATAAGCAAGAATCCAAAAATGGTGTTTATTTTTTTGCATGTATATTCTAACATTTGTAAAAGTCTTCATATGTCGTGTTGTGGAAGCTGTTTCGAGGATGAAAGCTTCTCCCTTGGTCAATTACAATCAAGCAACCTTTTAAAAACAGGGTTTGTAAAAAAAAGTGTACATGTAAAACTGTATACACTTATACAAATGCATAACTGAGAATGCATCTGATTATTGCTTAAGCTATGTTGCAGCATTTTATATTTCAAAGCTACCAGTACAGAAAAATGTAATTATATTTGTAGCATTGCTTATTTTTGTAAATTTCCTCCTGTTACTGCAGTATGTATGTATAGCTTGTACTACACACAAGCACATGTGCTTTTTAAACACGTGTGACCTTCACAGTTGTCCCTCATTTGTGTACGTGACCACCCTCACTCCATACGGCTCCCTTGCTGAGCAGGTCAGAGGTTGCTGTGAGGCAGGTGACGTATGAGCACAGATTTGAATGGAGCACTGTTATTTTGCTCGGTTGCAGGTTCGAGGGGGGATGGTGTAAATGAGGGGAGACAATCAGCTCTGGCGCCTGCCATAATTAAGCTCTAAATGTGTGTAGCCTTGTGTTTATTTTCTCTCTTTTCCCCCTCTTGCAGCTAGCGAGAACGTGCTCATCCGTCAAATGTTCCAATGTAAGCTGACCCAGATGGGCTCCTTGATTCCCCCGCACCAGCAGCTGAGGCTTTGTGGGCCCAAAGGCGCAATGCTTAACAAGAGCACCACACTAACTCCTGCCAGAGACGCTAAGAAATATATGGACCTTAACAAGGTACCTGAGTATATGTGTTAAACCTTACAGCCTCTTCACACTAAGTCCAAAGTTTACACAGTTCCCTTTAAGAAATAACAACATGAACACATAGAACATTTAAATTCAGCATGGAGACAACCACACAATACTGTCATGATGTACAGTAAATAATGTTGGTTTTTGTGTACACAGGCCTTTAAATAATGATATGTCTATTTTTATGACAATACGATCAACAAACTACCAGACAAATGACAATGTGACCAGGCATTTAGACTAAAACACTTTCTGTCAGTTTATTCATGACACGGTTTGTTTGCTCACATCAGACATGGTGTGAACAGGTTTTCAGACTGTAACTGTGTGAACTGTATGTGCTAAGTAACTGTGCCTTGTGTAAATGTGTTTCCCTTTATCCGCTATGACGCAAATGTTACAATGACAATCAAACACCACACCACTCAGCCGCAAACCTGTGGTGGCAAACCCCACTACATTATTTTTAGCTTATCGAGCTTGTGCTGGGAAGTGACCTAAATTAGACATTGCAACCCCAAATACCTTTTTCAATCAAACCACTGTCCACAGCTAGCTACCCACTTCAAAGAAAACACAGGGTTTTAACCGATCACCCGCATGACATCAGAGACAAACACACTGAGCAATCTCTCCTGTGTTACTCAATCACCCCCTACCCGCCTTGTTCAAATCTCTTCTCTTTGTTTTTCTGTCTGCCTTAATTTCTGTTTTAGTGATTTTCTAGTAAACGCATTGTTGCTGTCTACCTTTTCTTTTTTTTGTTGGTCTGTCAAAAGCTTTTTCAACATTAAACCACAGATTTCAGTGGGAGAGTCTCACAATTGTTTTTTTTTACCAATAAACAAGGTACAAAAAACTGCATTGCATGAAAAAAAATTAAAATTATTCCTATACATTGTAGGAATATAATAATTACTATATTCCTAGACATTTTATAACAAAAATTATGAAAATTGAAGCCCCCACTTTGAGTTTCTAATGCATGTGGACACTTTCAAACCCCTGTCACTTTCAGTGGTGATTTTGTGAAGTGTCTTCATAAACCCAACAAGCCACCGAACAAGTTCCCACTTTAAGCAGGAGGTGACACAATAACTGTTTTATAACTAAGTTTTATAATCTGAGTTTTCTTTTGTAACCACTAATTAAAGTTTCATGTTCATTAGGTGACTAAAGTTATTTTTAAAAAGTAGCCACAATTCATGTTAGCAAGTGTTAAACAGGCAATCAAGACCATTTACATCTGTTACAACGAACTACAGTACATTCTTCCCTACCACAAAAATCATATATATATATATATATATATATATATAGATGATTTGTATATTTTGTGTTATTGTAAGTATAATTTGAGACAAAATTTGTCCATAACTTATTTTCAAGAAAAGACTATTTAAACAAAATGTCATTTGTTTTCTGATTTTGACAGGAATTATGACCACACTTTCTTTCCCCCTGCAGTCTTCATGTCCAATTTGTCATCTCTTTTCCATCCCTTCTGTACATCCAGGTCAGGGCTGGTGTGTGTGTGTGTGTGTGTGTGTGAGAGAGAGAGAGCTGTCTAACAGGCTCAGTCTTACATAACCCACACAGAACATGAGCTGCTGGCAACCCTGGTTACCCACATAATGAGGACCAGGCCACAGTTCCACGCTTTACATAAGCACTGGTTTGATTCCCATAGAGTGACTGAGACTGTAATATTATGAGATTCTCCTGCGGTTTGGAGAGAAAAACACAGTTTAGCAGTTTGTTTGGTTTGGTTTGACCTTTGATGAGAGAAGTGGGCTGAAAAACTTTTTGTTTTATTTTGGTACTTTCTTTTTGTTGTGTGTTCTGAAAATGAGGAGATTTGGTGCTGTGGTCATGGTGTGGGACATTTAATTCTTTTTTTAAGAATGGGGGTACCCCAAACATACTTTGATTTAAAACAGAAGTTCACTGTGAACTATAATCATTTTCCTTCCTACCGAGCTGCTGAGCGACTGAAGCGTATCATCAGCAGCTGCGATTTTCCACCAGACCAGCTGTTTGACTGAAAAGAAACATATTGTTTCTTTTTTAGATTAAACCCATTTATATACCTGCTATTTAACACAATCATATCTCATTTTTAATTTCTATTATGTCATAATTGAGGAAATATTGACATCAGCTCTGATCAAATAAATTATCACCTAACTAAAATTTGCTTTTTTTGGCTGAACATACAATGAGGTTTAAAATACAGTAAAATATTTCAGATGTACTGTGGTGTTACCAGTACTTTTTGACATTACAAAGGTATTTTTCAGTTCTGTGGAATAATGTATTGTAAGCCATGGTACATAAATGCAATAACAATATATTACCATGGTGTGTATCAAAGTACTTTGGAATTACTGTGATTTACTGTGAATTACTTGAGAATTGTCTCCCACATGATGAGGAGAGTAGGGTCTTTGAGCCATTAAGGAGCACAGTACAGAAGTTATATATATTTGTATTGTATTTGAAAGTTTTTAAAATCAAAATGAATGTAGGTCTTCAATTTAATGAGCCTGTTGTTTGTTTTAAACTGAATTGCAAGATGAACTATAATGGAACCATCAGCACCTCACCAACCAGATTTAAATGCTCTGCTTATACACTCAAGTGGTAAGAAATCAATTCAAAATGTGCATCCCAATGAACTGTGTGAGTTCATCACAGTGAGAGAGAGAGAGAGAGAGGCTCACTGTCTAAATTAAATTAGGCGATCAGAATGCATAGAATCAGAGTAAAGGATTTGGAACACAATGAGTTGTCATGTTCCTGAAATCCAGAGTGACTCCAGTTTCTAAAACAGCCTCTCTTCAGTGCTAAAGGGCATGATGATGGTAATATACCAGAACTATGATCTCAGTAACTTTCCAGTCCCTGACTCACCTTTAGTTAAAATTAAATTTGCTGTCTTTATAATGGTGACCTAGCTCAGTTATGTCATCTCAACTTAATATCCACATATGACATGTCTATGATTCAGAGCTTAATACAGAACACATACAAACTGGTGAGGACACAAACACAGTCAACCATTAACACAAATAGTACATTCAACAAAGTACAGAACGTGTATACAAATAATTCTTCACTTTTTATGCCTTTTTGTGTTTGCTTGCGCTGACATGATTCATTCATAGCTTTCGTACAACTCTGTTGCTATGCCAACATCATCTTTTTAAGCTGGTTATGAATAGTCTCAAGTACAGCACATTCCATCCTTTTCATTCTTTGCTATTTTCTGATGTACTGTGACTGGATAAAGAGTTTGGACACTTAAGCCACACTTAATGTCATCTGTCTGTATTTGTCTTTAATTCAAATAAATTTATAAACCTGAATCCCTCAAGTATAATGTGAGCTGTGATGCCCAAAGATGCCTGATTGTCTTTTTGTTTGGCTCTTTACAGCTTCTGATAAAGACAGGATCACTGTCCTTCCTTCAAAAACTAGAGTGCTGTGGACCAGTTACTGTGGCTGTTCAGCTGAGGGTGAGTCAGACATGAGATTCACTCTAAAGTCACACCTGACCAGACCTGTTTCAGTCCTCTAGTGTTACTGTCAGCTGGACCTTCAGAAAACCTGCAGATTAACAGCACTATGAAGTTGTCCAGCATTGACAACTAAACGCTATAAAACTTCCTGGACTATGATTAAAGGAATAATCTTAAAGATATATTTAAACTTAAAAAATTAAATTGTATCATCATTTGACACAAGTTATTTGTGTCATTTGAATATTTTTATCTGTACAATGAAAGTCAAAGGGGTCCAGACATTTCAGGGAAGAACACAAAAGTAATCCATACAGGTCCAGGTCATCTAGTAGTGATGCAGTTATTGTGAATGATAATCAGGCTGTAATTTATCCTGTTCAATCGAATCATTGATCTGCAGTGATATGTGCAGAGCCCTAGACAAATAGGTCAAAATGTTTCAGTAACATCAAATCTCTTTGATGCGTATCTCGTGATATAAACAACCATGAGGGTCATAAAATAATGACACTTTTTATGTTTGGTAACTATTCCTTTAAAAGGCCAGATGTCCATGGTTTAAATGGCAGGCTTTTCGAAGAAATGTTCTTTTGTTGTGCTGGCCCAATGTGGTTTGTGGGCAGGAAACATTCTGGCCTGCTGATGGATTGATGATTAGAGTGGTGATGAATGAGAGTGTGATTTTTGGATAGTAGTGGATTGAATATGAATGAGCATCAGTCTTACTGTTACTCCTGGAGGCAACTGCTCACTGATACAAATTATTTCTAGGAATATGAATTACAAAGAATTCTGGTTCTTTAAAACTTTCTTTGATGTTCAAATGCTTTTATGCTTTGCCAGCCTAATAATGTACAGTACAGAAAACCATTGGTAGGGTGTTCCCTTGAAAATTGTAAACACATGGTCTGCTGTGTTTGTTTGAGCATCATGTTTTTAAATGGTTTTAATGGTTTTAATCCAATGTGCTCTTTTCCAACTAATCAAAGCAAACAAATCTTATTTGCATGTTTTCACATTTGCTGTCTAAAAGACATTTCTAAATTAATTTATTTTGATAACCGAATCCCCTGACACTTGTTTTAACTAGTTGCAACTTAAAGCATGTTTTATTGTTTGTTTCTTTATGTTGCTAACATTTATTAACTGACTAATAATATTTTTTCTTGCACAAAACATTTAATTTAGACTGCAAAATGTAATTATTTTTTAGTGGAGCAAAACCTATTTTAGTGCAATGTTCTGTACACACTGTTAAAAACACAAATCATTTTTTTGTTTTTTGTTAAATCATTTAACAACAATAAAAACCTGTTTACAGTTGCTGTCCCTGCTGAACATAAAACTCTTACACACAGCTCCACTTCAACCAATGGGAAGAGCCCTTATTAACACGCCCACTTAATGAAACTGAGTCACATTCTTGCATGCATGCAGACGTGCTGCCTCTCTCATTGTGACTTCATTCCTGTTACAAAGGCATTCAGCTACACACAGTCAGTGCTGTGTGTGCACATATACAGTACATGCATGCTAACACAACACAGCCTGGAACTGTATTGCAAGGGTTTATGGGAAATAAACACTGTTCCTCTCTAATCTGTCCCCTCTTTCCCCTCATAAAGAACACTCAATGCACACTGTACGCACAAACACATTATTTATCCATGCCTAAATAACTCTCAGAAGAGTGTTGCAGAAGAGCACTGAAATCCTTTAACAAAAATAAGTAACATCAAATCGAATGTGTTTTTCATTAGTGTTTGCCCTCATGGAAACAGAACAATCGTAATTGGCAGCTTATTTTGTTTATTTCTTTGAATAGCTGATTGTATTAGTTATGGCGTGGTGCCGCATCTCCATCTCTCTTTGATGTGTTGGCGTCAGGAGAAAGTCACATGATGATGACATATGCATTGGTAGCCGTGCTGACTCAGGCCTATGAGTCTCTGCTGTTTCAGTGCTATGACGGCATCAATACGTCACCAGACTTTTTCCCGCTCATAAGCAGGTCCACATATAAGTATAAGCTATTTTAATTAAATAATTTACTGTGAATAAGAGGTTATCACCGTATTTAAGAGCAGTTCACCCATAAAACCAAATCAGTCATGTACTCATTCTTTTTGTTCTTCTAAACCCCATTCTTTTTTCTTAGGTTGTCAACTTCCAAAATAACAAAAACATGGCATAAACTTCATAGCTTGATATGATGTGCTTTTTTAAGTTTTCTAAAGATGAATTATAGTTTTGTAGGATGAACATACCTACAGTTCAGTATGATTTTAGAATGAAACCTGGGCTACTATTATGCTGTTTGTCATTTTAGGGATTGACAGCTTCAGCCCCTGATATCTTTCAAAATTGGGAAAGAGTCGCTATGTTCCTCTGTATTTTTGTTGAATTCCATAATAAAAGATTGTCTGAAATATTTTGAGGGTTTAGGCGTGAAGGTAGAATGAGTGAATCATGACCTACATTTCATTTTTGAGTAGACTGTTTAAATCCGTTCCCTGAATCAGTACAGAAAAAACGCTTCCGTCTGGGCCTACTCAGTGGTGACAGATGGTAAGAGAAGGATGCACCATGACTCATGTTATTACAAGATGGAAGCAAACAAAGTCATTGAGACAGACTGAAGTATTTGTATGTAGCATGTAAACAGAGCTTACCTGTCTTGTTCTGCCTGTCTCTCTTTCCAGAACTCTCTATCTGAGATCACCGCTAAACTGCAAGCATGCACACCCCATTTTGTTCAGTGTGTAAGACCTAACAGCCTGGGAAAGCCGGATGTCTTTGACAGCATCCACGTTTCCTCTCAGCTCCAGTATGTGGGAGTTCTGGAGATGGTCAGAATGATTCGCTATGGATACCCGGTTCGACTGTCTTTCACAAGCTTCCTGAGCAGGTGAGATTGTCTGTCAACCACTCAGTGAGGAACTACATTTTATAGAACATTCTATGTGTGAGGTATGTACTGCCCTATTATTTTGAACAAATATAGGCACAGACCCCATGGTCTTTGCAGAGAAACGTTTACATTACATATCTGCATCACACCCCAACCCCTCCAAACTGGTGGGCTTCTTCTGAAACCTGTCACACTAAAACAAACTATCCACACTACCCTCATTTCAAACAATGAATTCACGCAACATAACCCCAAGTCTGTAGGAAACAGGACAATACCCAGTCTCTGTTTTAATATAAAGGGAACATGCATATAACAGAAGGTGTTTTTTGTTGTTTAAACCCGTTTCAGCAGCCGGGTCAAATTAGGTAAAGTGGCATTTCAGGGGAAGTGTATCGTATATCGCTGATATGTGCCTGACTGATTTCTGCACTATGAGCCCAAGATGGCTTTTAGTTCAACCACGGTGATGCTGTATATGGTGTGTGAAGGTATCAGAAACAGCGTCTCAGGTGTAACACTGGTCTCACAGTCTAATTAACAGCAATGGGCCTCAATGGGATCTGTATTTCAGTGCCCCCATTTTTTTGATGGGGTGATAATGGGGCAGTTTATAAGTGTATGGAGAGCTCTTGGACGTGTCACCCTGTTCTTAACTCAACTTCTCTTGGGCAGAAGAAAGAAAAATGGGATGAAGCATCAAGGAGACAGTGCAGTAGGAAAGATGGGAAATTGGATTGAAAAAGGGGGCAAGATGTAATTTCAGGAACCTTCCACTTGTTTTTCAGAATGTGAAAGTGAGACATAAAAGAGTGAGGGAGAATGAAAGGGGAGCAGACTGTTCCTCCTGTCAGAGAAAGGTTCAGCGTGACTTTGGGTTCATCTTCCCCTGGAACACGCCGCCTCTTCATGTCACACTAACACTCTTAGAAGGAACAGGTCCTCAGCTCAGTGTTCCTGCTCATTTTACACAGGCTCATGAAGTCCTCACTTTATCTTCCATTGTATTCCTGTGGTAAATTCTTTCTGATGTTCTGTCTGATAACAGAGTTATACTAAAGTGTCATTTATACATTCATTTTTATTTTAAAGTTTACTTCAAATTTCAGTTTAGTTTCAGTTAAATCAAGAGATAATTTTCTATGGCACATGGCACATTGTGGTCATGGCACATTTTATTTTGTCTTTTGTGATGTTTTCTTGATGTCACATTTCCAGCAATTTCACATTTGGGTTTTTTTGAAAACCAATTGCATCAATGCTTTTGTTGTTGATAAAGAGGACATTTCAAGCTAAAACTTAACTAACTTGCAGGATGTCTTAATGATATCAAGACTTCTTATATGTCAAAAGATCAAGGAAAAATCTGATTTCTCATGTCATGACCCCTTTAATAGACATTCTCTAAAATCAAACAGGCCTTTTTCTCTGACATTGTTTGCTTTTTCCTGCCCTGCTGTTAGTCATCTTTCATCTGTTTTTATTGGATTAGATTGTCTGTGGTGTGTGATCTAATGTCCTCCCGCTATTTATTTAAACAGCATAATTCAGTGTGCTTTGATTAGAGAACACCATTCTCCTTATTTCTTTCTCTTACTCTCTGTGTGTACAGGATAAAAAGAACACATTCCAATGCAATAATGAATCGGGACAAATGCTAGTCACATGACACTGAAAGTTTCCAATACACTGCTGTAAACATCATGAATCTTTCAGAAGAAGAGAGCAAAAGTATATGAGAGAGTGAGATAAAGAGAGAAAGAGAGAGAGTACTGTAGCTCCTGTTGACACTGGATTTGATGGCCGATATGGGTCTGTTACATTCATTGTGTTTAGACTGGGAATAGCTCATTTTCTTGTGGTGTTGCTTATTGGTAATGTTAATTTGACTGTGTAAGGTAGCAGGTAGGCTACTGATAAAAAATGTTTCTGTTTAATGAGTGGTTTCTCTTTTAGAGTAGATGTAGAAATGACATTTAGCAGACCTTAGCTGAAACCTGAACAAGCAGTTCTAAATCCCATGTGTCATTTTCTCAATGTTTAAAAACGTTTTGCTGTTTATTCAGCTGTAGGCAATTGTGTGGACATCTTAGAAGGAAACATTTTTAAAGCACAGTTTCAATAGTTTAATTCATTCACTAACAATATTCAACAGTATATATGTGTGTCTCACCCAATTTGTCAATTTAATTACATGAAAGGTGTTTATTGAGCATTTAAGTACTAAAATTTAGCTGTACAGTAGAGTAAATGGCCTCAGGATAGTTCTGTTCAGACACTACTTGACAGGTTACAACACATGCTTTCCCTTTATTTGCATAATCTACAGCGTCTCGCTTCAGAAAAACACAAACCTTCCCATGATGTTGTTTCTCTGTTAGCCCCTCACTGGGTGACGTGGTGCCATGTGCATGGTGTGTTTTTGTTAGAGTATGAACATTGTGTGTGTTACCATCACAAAGAGGCCACGGCGGGCCAGACGGGTTGAGAGCCGACAGACAGGCCAGACGATTGTGATGGAAATTTAGACTTTTCGAACGGGAGGTTGTCTGATACAGAGGTCAATTTTCATGGGTGATGTTCCACCAACATTATGTGTGTGTGTGTGTGTGCACGCTTCATGACATTCAAACTGCTTATATGTGTCTATGTGTGGGAATAACATCACATTAGCAGCATTATTAGTCAGCATTATTAACATTGAAGTCCAGCTTAATAACAAGTAATTTTTAATTGATTTATAGAGAATCTCAGTTAGTACAGTAACACTTCTGCCTTTTTTATTCAAATCATAAATGCTATAAAAAACGTTGTTATAAAACAAATAATGTTACAATGAAAACGTGTTGAAACACCTTTTTAATGCTGCCATACTCCTGAGTTGCAAGACGAAGAAGCATTGTAAAGCTTGTCTAATCACACATTTCTGTAAATTTTAATGAAAAAGTGGTGAAAATGTAATGAAAAAATAATATTCACAAAAGTAATCTTCACAATGTTGTTTTTTATATTATCTGTAAATATCCCATGTATTTGATCAAACGGCATTCCTATCAGGCATTCACAACTGTTTACAATTGCAAGAAACAAATTGCTTTTGAGGAATGGAAAAAACTTTTCCCATTTGTCTAATTTCTCCTGATGCCGTGTGCTGGGCTTTGTTGGTGCACACGTGTGTTTGTGTTCCGTTTACTTGTGGGTAAATGAAGAAGTAAGGCTTGGATAAATGCAGCTTTGTGTTTGCTTATGATGTGGACTCATGTGTACCCACCATTGAACACGTCTCTTCCAAGGACGCCTTGACTTCCCCAGGCAGAGAAGTGCTTGCAGTCACAAAGACCCCATTCAGGGCCTCCCATGCCTCTAACAAACCATTCATAAGCGTGTGTGAGGTTGAGGAAAAGGTTATTATTATTTTGAGTGAATATTGGTTGTGGACGTGCGTGACGTGCGAACGAGAAGTTCTTGGATTTTTATGCTCTTTATTTTTCTTCTGTATCACCATGCTAGCCGCTGTCACTCTCTTTCTTTATGAATTAAATGTTGTGTTTTGCCTGAGGTGTCTGTTACTCTCTGGCCCGGTACTAATGAATACGACAGGCTTATTTATCACAGTTTAGCTCAAGTCCTCAGGACAAACTACTCATCCACCTTTAACTTCCTCACTGTAATTCACACTGCAGACATGTCGAAGCAAATACTGTAAACCTAAATGAGATTAGAGACAAAATGTAACATTCAGCCAATCAGAACACGGCAGTTATAAACTACATACTGTGTTTATATAGTACGTTTCTCGTTAAGGTTTATTTGAGAGGAGGCTACTTGGCTATGTTTTTCTTCCTCACAACATTTTTAGTTTTATAAAGCTTTGGTTTAAAGTTTTGGTATATATAGTGTTTTTCACACTGTGTGATTAGAATGCTACTGTCAGGTCATGAGAGTGAGTGTTTATTACTGAATATCAATAGCAGTTCAGTTCACATCAGGAACTGTAAGCAGTTCCCGTGAGCTGAACCTCAGACTCTCCCAAGGCAAGTATCACTGTTACTAAATCATATTAGCAATGCATTCTCATTTACACCCATGCATACAGTAAAGTAAATGAGTATGTCTTACCTATATAGAGTACATTACAAGCTGAAAAGATGTTGTGGCTCTATAAACACCATTGTTAGGCACTTTCCACAAATATTATACTCATTATTCCTGTCTCTCATTATTTTTTAAAGCCTTTAAGATGTTCTGAGAGCTATTAAATCTATTACAGCATCCCCGTTAGCCTGTTTCAAGCTTTAGTTTGTGCTCTATTCACAGAAAGTGTCAATTGTCACTGCTTATTTGTGCTGCATAAAGACATTTAGAGCTCACTAATCATGTGATATTTATTTACTTAAACCCAGAGAGAGGCTTAATGAACAGCTGGGAACAGGGAACTGCAATAATATGATGATTTACATAAGACCACATCCTTTCTCTCTTTCTCCTGCACACACACACACACTTACTGATAATGTTAAGGGGAGGGGCTAAAAAGCTGTACTGCTGCTACAGCAGTTTGACTTGTACTACATGATTATGCATGCTCATACAAAACAGTCCTTCTAAACACTGTAATGGTACTTAAAATAAGATACGATGGTCCGTTATCATCATCACTAATTTATTGTGGATATTTACCAGGAATATTGAGGTTGAAGGGACATTAACCGATTTTCCCCCTTTCATAATCCCAATATGAAGCTTAACTGCCAGGCAGTTCGGCTCTTTACAGTTCATATGACTCAATCCCCAAAGGCCCTACAAACTCAGAGGGCATCGATAATTTTCGTATTCATATACAAGAGGTCTTTGGGCTCCCATGGCTCCTTTTATGGGTTATGACTCCTGTGGGATGCCTTAGTTCTTGGTCAGTGGGCATTTCTATACAGAAGGAGGGTTAAGGGAAGTTCAGAAGCAATGGGTTGCTGTAAATCACATTGAAAGGGAGATGCTGAGTTAATTTGGCCTCAGGTTTAACTCAGTGTTTCCTTAGAGAAGCCCCCAACCGCACTTCATAAGACCTTTCCTGGTTGCTCCCACTCATCTGTTCATGTGCTTCTGCTTCCAATTGAGTTATGCAATTACTGACAGAAGCAAGGAGCTTTTTAAAGCAGGGTATCTGCATGGAAGAGAATAGAATTTACAGAATGAGTTTGCAAAAACAAAAACATAGAACAAATTGAGGTTTGACAAGGAAATTGCATTTAACTGTAACTGTAAATTGTACAAAAGTTTAGTTGTAGGTTTATTTTGTATGGTGATTGAGGCTGAAAGAGGATAAGGAAAGAGAGTAAATGCCCTAATTTACACATTTGTATTGCAAATGAATAAATGTAAATATCAATGCATGTTAATAAACAGTTATATTTATCTACTTATTATACTGCCAGATTTGCATTAATTAAAAATGCCACATGGGATTTCTGTGGACACATTTGACTGATTTACAAATTATTCTAATTTGTTACAATTGAGGTTTTAGAATAATCGTCAGAATAAACGCATAGTAATGCATTTAAACACATCACAGTTGGGAAAGTTCCAGTGCACACCTTCAAATATTGTACAGACTGAGAGAGCTATGCAGACATTGATTTACCTTAAAACAGCTGCTATCTATGAACATTTCCCAAGTTTCCCTCTGCATCCCACACACAGTTCTGCAAAGGAGTCACACTGGTGGCTAGTGAGGAGTCACATGCATGCTTAGACACAGGTTAGAATAAAATTACCATGTAAGGGTCAGTTAATGCGTTTTGACCTTTCTATTCAACTGCAAAACAAGCCTGTCTGCTTATGTTATTGCGTAGACATTGACTTTCCTGAATAGCTTTTCTGTACATAGATTTAATATTATTAACCAAAGATCACAAATGTTGAAAGTGTTATGAGTGTCAAAAAGCATCAATGCAAATTTAAATATGAGCAAATAGACATTAATATGCCTCACAAATGCTCAAGTTGTCCTTTTGTGAATTACTTCAAAAGTTTTTTTTATTAAACATAATTCCCTTGCACCACATGTTGCTAATGCATAATCCAAATGCGCAAACACATGCACGTGTGCGAGGGGCGTGTCTGCAGCTTACCCTGCATGCCACAGATGCTTGATCCCTTCATTTCAGAACAATGCTGCAAAGCTCTCCAAGTCTGACCTTTGTGAATGGTTGCCTCGCCAACCCACCCTAGAAGATGCTGAGAAGTCACACAGACTGTTAAAAGACTGTTGTTGTGACATTGGTGCATGTGGCCTTTAATTTAGTCAGTCAGGCAGTGTTATTATATTTGGAAATACCAAAGCATTCCAAAGCAGGTGTTAGTGACATCATGCTTTAATACATTGATCAGACAGCATTAATGACCACATAAAGTTGTCCGCTGTTGAGTGAATGTGATTGACTGTGATGTTCTGTGGATTTGTAATGTAGATACAGAGAGCTGGCGGACACTATCCTCACAGACAAGAAGGAGGTTTGTGCTGAGGAGAAATGCCGACACATACTGCAGTTCTGTAAACTCCAGGGCTGGCAGGTGAGTTACCGAAGCTCAGGAAATGTTTAAGAAATGGTTCTCAAAATGTAGCTTTATGGCTTTAGTCCATGCCTGACTGTATCTGTATACCTGACAAAATTAACCTAGCACAAAAACCTAGTTCAAATTTTCAATCTTTCTCTTTCAGGAAAATAAATCGCACATATTGATGACCACACTTAATGACTGTTAATTTTGAATAATTAAATGCAATGTAAACGAAAGTCTTTTGGCTGCTAAAACAAAGGAGGGGCTACTCAATATGTCCCTCACAAATTTCATGTTTCAAATGGAAATACCACAACATTATAGAAAAAATGATTGTTGAGTAAGTTCTTTTCTGTTTTACATGGAAACAGCTCAGTTATCAAAATTATGTCACCACTCTAGGCAAGTTTCAACTAATTTATATACAGAGAATAATAGAATAGTTTTTTAGAAAACAAACATAGAAAGCAAATGTCAGATGGTATACGAGGCGAGACTCGTGTATGTTATAAAAGACATAATAGACATAATAACCTTTAAAATTATGTAAATTGACTAATCTGTGTGTGTAGGTACCAGATGTGTATTTTAGGTTTATTAGAATAGTTTACCATTAAGTTAACACGTTAGTGTCTATCAAATTTAATAACATCTTGTCTTCCTTGCAGAGTTCTATTTTTTTGAGTTGCAACCTTTGCAGAACATCACAAATTAGTTGCTCATAATGATTCACTTGTTACGATGCCCCATTAGAAGGTAGCTGTCTTTGTAGGCAGTAATCAGTGCAGCAGCACACAAAAAGATTTATGACACCCCCTTCTTTTTCTCTTTTTCCTTTCCTGTTCTTCTTTCTCACTCTTTCAGATGGGCAGCAGTAAGGTTTTTTTGAGATACTGGCAGGCCGATCACCTTAACGATCGCTGCCATCAACTTCACAGAAAGATCATCATCTGTCAGAAGAGTAAGTTGACCGCCATATAGTATGTGTTGATAGCCTCTGTCACTAGACACATTAGCCTACTATACTAATGCATGTATGTGCTGCATGTGTATAATTTAGTGGTGCGTGGCTGGTTGGTCAGACAACAGACCCGTCGCAGACTCATGTCCCGGCAACAGGAGCACTGCAGTGTGCAGCGGTTCCTGCAGGGGGTGGAAGATCTGGGTATGTGCGTTTATGACAGCCTGGTCATCCAAAACGCAGCCGATATTGCCCGGCAGAATGATCGCCTGCGGGGTCACATCAGCACCCCGCCTCTGGGTGAGCGCCCGGAACCTGTCGGAAAAGAGGAAGACTCACCCAAGAGGTGAGACTCATGTAACTTATGCAAGATGAAGTAACTCTGTGAACTCTGTGAAGTGTTTTTTCACCACTATATACCACTGTTTTTTACCACTACACAAATTACTTCCTTATTAATAATGTTTTTTTTCTGTATAAATATATAAACATTGTTACATCATTATTTTGATCTTTGAGATTCAAAATTTGTATTTTTGTAATGTTTTCGCATTAAAAAATTATATGTTCATAATTCTGTTCATGAAATGTACAAATTACAGATATTTTTTTCTGCAGGGGAGATGCTAGATAACATGTTCTAGAGATGCAGGATCTGGATCCAGTAACTATAAACCATTCCTGATCTTTTAAAGCTGTTGTTTAGGCATTGTTACCAACAGACACACTTCATTATAATCTGATAGCTATATTTGAGGTCATATATGTATACAGTATGTACGTCACATATGACTGTATACAGTATGTATATGACTTGTCTGTGTGTTTTCTTGTCCCTGTTGTAATTAGTTCTGAAATTAAATGAAAAGCAAGAAGATAATCATTCATTTTGGTTTCCTTTAGAAGTTTTTAAACAAGAAATCTTGTTTTGTCTGCTGAAATGCAATTAAACGGGTCAGCACAGAACTGTCTGCACCACATAACATTTCCTCTTGAAGGATTATATTAGACACTCTAACAATCCAAATTGTATTGGGCTGTCTGATTATGTTAGACAGTCCAAAATGTACTTTTTCCACTTGGGTTCAGGGAACCTATAAAAAATCATGGGTTTTATAAGTTCTCCTTGTTCTTTAAAGTGCCAACAAGATGGGGACACATTGTCTTCGTTTGTCACTGATGTCAGAAGCATTTACACTTTGTGTCATGATGTTAGCGTTGTGAGTGCTCAGCAAAAGGGAAGACTGATCATAGATCAGTGGTAGGCAATATTACAATGGTATATGCCCGCCATGTGTATTAAGCAGATAAAGACTAAACAAATCAAGGCTGACCTGTTCATTATTAGATCATAATATCTAAGTCTTATTTAGACACTTGGTATAGCCATAAATGTAGGATGTTTTTGTGAATAACAGTGTTATCTTGTTAGAAAAAGCAAACTGCGCTTTCTGGCCATTTGGTCCGATGTGCAAAGCTTATAAAGTTATAAATGTGTGATTCTATGTGTTTGATTTTATGTGTTTAAGAAGAAGATGTGTTTATGTGTATAATGACATGTAAACATGGTTTATGAGGACACTTCTTGTGGGGGGATAGAACATACATTTTGTACAGCATAAATACCATAATGTCTATGAAATGTACCCCCCACCCCAAAAAATTAGTATTTGACATCAACGTCTCAAGCATTACACATAACCATCTGTTCTTATGAAGGGGGTGGGGTTATTGTTGTTCAAAAACAAGCACACAGTCATCACATGTATTCAGTTAAATTAGCATCACAAATGGGGTATGGGTTCAGGTGACTGAATAATGGGGGTTTATAGCTTATCTAGATGTGGCAAACTGAAAGTGCCTTTCTCTGAGGGAGATAAGACCCATACCCAGTTGTCATTGAGTGAAATCTCCTTAGGTTGTTAAGTCACTTCAACCCCCCTTCACCCCCCCCCCCCCCCATTCCCTCAGCTTTAACTACCCCAACACAACCCAGACCTTTACTGCAAGAACAACAGATGGTGGATATAGATTAAGGGGGGAATATCAAATAAATGATATATTACAGTATTACAGGCTACTGAGACTTAAACAATCAACAATCTAAATAATCTTTTTCAGGCATTAGCTCTGTGTATCATTCTGTTAGGATTCAAAATATAATGCTAATTTTATTTTCTGGTATTATGAAAAATTATGAAAGTGTGTGTTCTGAAATTAAGTAATCTCTGAGTCTTGATTATTAAAGCACATTTAAGAGGAAGTGTACTTTCACTTGCTTTTGCGATAATATTTTATAATATGAAATTAGCATCCTTCCTCGGGGCTCAGCAATAAGTACAGCCCGGCCCGTTTCAGCCAGTGCTGCTCAGTTCATTTTGCTGTATTGTATCATATACATGTTTTTATGCAAATCTACACATTTGCTTTTCTGTTCTTGCAGATTCTGTTTATTTGAAAACAGGCATATCACCAAGCTACTGTCATCTAACTGGCTGACATAGATGAGGTTTGGTTGAAATTGTTTAAAAGCATTAGGGTTTAACATTATATCCCAGTAATTTTTATACCAAATTATTTTTTAAAAATGCCCACATTTTGAAATACGTGGTTTTAAGTCCAAGTCGGGCAGAAGAAATAGCCCTGTTGTTAGGAAACATGAAAACACCAATTCCAGTTAGTGTGGTGCAATGAAATGTTATTGCACAGATTTGAACGGACAGCTTGACACTGGTGTATTGATTTTATGAATGTGGAGACTGATCCTTTCACATTTGGCAGATGCTTAGCCTTCACTATCCGTCATACACTGTGACAGGACATATGTTTGCTTCTGATTGGAAAAATAAATGTATGAGTGAATGAATGACTTGCTTGATTGCGGAAGGGGAAAATAGTGAAAGACGATGATGGAGGAAATCAGCACTAGCAATCTTAGGTACACAAACACTTTTGCCATTTAAATTTGTTGAATTATTAATTTGTTCATTCTTTTGTTTAGGGTTGTTGAAAAGAGTGGCAGGGTTAATGATGTGGCAGGCCGTGGGGGGAGCCGACCGCTCCGACATTTCCGCTCCAGCTCTGTACCCCTCTCCCTGGTAATGGACAACTTGGTACATTCCAACATTGGGACATCAATCAAAGCAGCTCTTCAGCCTGCACCACACTCCATCGAAGAGGGGAGTGGAGGAAGCCTGTCCTCACCACGAAAACAACCTCCTCCCAAACCGAAACGAGACCCTAATACACGCTTGAGCGCATCATATGAGGCTGTGAGCGCAGGGCTGAGTATCGCACCTACAGACAGCCCGGCTGAGGGGCAGCCGTCTCCGTCTGGAAGCCCACCAAATCCTCAGCTTTCCCCCTCTGATCGTACGTATAGATCACTTCAGTCACATGTCTTGAACATAAATTATGTGGCAAAAACACATTTGTTTATCACCTAAGGGCATTAATATGAAGTACATAAAATTAAAGCTATACAGTTTTATTACAAACATTTCTGTGGAATGGGAACATTTTCTCTGTTGCAGTATGCTAATTTACCTATATACAAAGCACAGAAATGGTTGGATTTCAGTTTGCAATAACTAGCATAAAGCCTAACCTAACTAAATGTTCAGCTTATTGGGTGTGTATATTGTACATGCCAAATGTACAATAAATGCTACATATTGTGAAAATGTCTATCTACTTTAGGATTGTAGTGGATTTTGGCACTTATTTATTTTTGTTCCTTCCCAAACCCATCCGTCATCCAATCCATGCATCTAGCTCTCTCCAAACCACGCCCTCACAGTGATGACTACAGCACCATGAAGAAAGTTCCACCCCCTAAACCCAAACGCAGTCCTTATACCAAATTGACTGGCTCTTACGAGGAGATCTCGGTACCCTCCCCCACACGTCCCACAGACATGAAATTGTTCAGCTTGGCACGAGGGGGTCACTGCTTGAGCCTCATCCAGCGAGTAGCCTCTGCGGATGGCCCTCACTCTTCTATGCTAAGCCTCTACCCCTGCCAGGATGAGGAAGACGTGTATATTGAGATGGTAGGGGCCTCACGGGCACTAAGCCTGGCTGACTCCCAGAGCCCAGACATAAGTGAGGCAGTTTATGAGGAAATGAAGTACTTCTCACCTGATGAGGTGAGCACAGCAACAGTCATCAAGCCAGAAGCTGTTAAAGCCACTCCTCTTCCTGCCCCAGTGCTGGAAGTCAAGAGGCCTGTAACCCTAATGGAGCCCCCCAGCACACTCGGAGGAAAGCAGCAGATCAAGGATGGCACATGTGACATTCCAGCACCATTCCCCAATCTTCTCTCACACCGCCCCCCACTGTTGGTCTTCCCCCCATCTCCTGTAACATGCTCACCTGCCTCAGACGAGTCCCCCCTCACCCCTCTGGAGGTCAAGAAGCTCCCAGTATTTGAGACCAACCTCAACTACACCAGTCAGGATGGAGGAAGCCCACTTTCACCCCATTATGCCCGCCAAAGGGCCGATTCCTCCCCTAGTCTGTCCGCCTTAATTCCAGACAAATCCACACCACCACTGACTCCTCCTCCCCCTCTGCCCCCACCTCCTTATCGCCCCCCTTCTCATTTCCCTTTCCCCCCTGAGCCAAACTTCCTGGCACTCACCCGTGTAGCATCTGTGACTAGCACAGATTCTCCCAAAGTTTCTCATAAAACAGGACATGGTCTGGCTGAGACTCCCCCAGGTAGCGCAAAGGCACCCTTCTCCCCAGTAAAGACCTCACGTCCAGAACCTCGCAGAGCTCACTCATGTTCCTCCTCACCATTGCTCTTTAACCCTGCCAATGGGAGATCCCTCACCAGTCCACTAGACGAGCTCAACACTCTTTTCAGCACAGGGCGCAGTCTTCTCCGCAAGCCCACCACGGGCAGAAAGATCCGAGACAGTGGTAAGAACACATGCCATTCACACCATTGGTCAGTGTTAGACTGTGTCATGCTTAAACACGTGCTAATAATTCTTTATTAGTACTAAATGTAAAACATAAAGCAAAACTGTGTATAATAATAATGCAAATGGGTTTATTTAGTTTTAAGCATAAACCTTACCAGCATATGTGGGCATGCTTAATTTACAGCTGGAGGATTTAAATAGTACTGTCATAGTACTATTATAGAAACTTTCCCAGCATTCTTGTAGTTAAATGTCTTCTATGTGGTTATTAAAAAGCTTCCAGTTTAGAACCGTTTTACTTGACTCACCCAGTGCCAGTCTGTGTGTTTGTCAAAAACAGTGAGGTTGATGGTGATAGAACAGAGATACCATAAAAGCCACAGTGCTTATTCAGAAAACCATTCCAACGTGGGCAGATTGTTTATGTGAGAAGATACAATACAGGCCTAGATGTAACTGCATCTGCTGTAGATCAGCTTTGTTACTATACTGCAGCAACCTTATCCAGCAACTGTACTTAAAGAAATAATTCACCCAAAATGAACAACATACTGGTGAGTAAATGATGACAGAATTTTCATTTTTGGCTGAACTTATCCTTTTAAATGCAGCTGCACAATAAGCCTGCTTCTGTCAATGATTGTGGTCCAAATGAGTGCTTGTTCACCTGTGCAGACACAAATATATCAGGCACATGAGGTAAAACCATGAGAAGAAAAGAGTATTTAATTACACATTATAACAGAATAATTTGTCTCTTGGTGGGACAGAAACCCTCAGGGACCCTGAGAGAGTATGTTAGGTTTATGTGACACATCTTTTTTGTTTTTTAAGAGTTTGTTTGATATTTCACCTCAGTTTTTTGGACCTGAGAACTGTGGTGTGGTTTGGATGTGCTTTTTCATGTGCTGTTTTTTCACAATTGGACATGAGGTCACCCATAACAAATTAATTTTCAAACAATGCCATGTGTCATATAAACACTTCTTTTATTGTCCTAGCGTTCCTTAGTTTTCCCAAGAGAAAAAGAGTTTATTTAACAGTCTCAATGTTTCCTGATTTTAAGCTTAGTATTTTATTAAAGATAGCAGTATTAAAGATAGCTCCATTCCCATTCATTTATGAGCTTAGATTTGCATGACCTCTGCTCATGCTTGACTGTGTCTGTGTGAACATAATTGATAAATAGTGCAAGAACCAGCATGTGGTTCTACATGCATGTTTAAATCAGGGCTGGGCGAAATTTGGAACTGAGGGATTGGCTGCCTTTCAATTCATGAGCTGAAAGTTGAATTTAATTGTTCATGCTCCACAGGATGTTATATTGGGACTTGAATTGAAATGACAAGAAGAGGAATTAGCTGAATGGCAATTCAGAGAAATTCAACAATAACACAACAAAAGACTTTCATTAGTCCACATAGGATTTGCAGCAAAGCATAAACATTATTAAATTGGAAAAAGTAATCATATTAATTTCCATGATGTATAGAATGTTTTTTATCTCTTCTGCTGATTGGACTTTTATTTGATTTAAGCTAGATAATTTATTAAAAGCAAAGAGATATATACAAACATTTAAACACTAATTTCAGCATTTCAGATTTTGATGACTAACATGCACTGTGTCTGGAAACAATGAATGTGCAGTTGTAAGTTTATCAGAATTTTATTGTACCTCTGTCTGTACCCCAATTTAATAATACAAAATACTAATAGTTGCCATAAAGGGCCCTATAAATATGGTTTTGTAATAATAATAGTGTTTTTTTCATGCAGGATCGTCCAGTAGTGGCTAAGACGGGTGATTGTCCCTTCTGAGCTGTTTGGCTATATCAAACTATAAGTGAGCCTAAAAAATCTTCCTTGAGTGCCTTGAAAGATTGTCTGCTATGTTTATCTTGTGTACAAAAGCAATACACAAGCTGTTACAAAGACATAATGAGCTTTAATTATCGGCTGCATGTGTGAGGTGATTGTTGATCTCTGGAAGGAAGTCAATATTTACACATGCCCTTGAACATTTCTTCATGTCTGGCAGCCATTGAGGATGTGTGCTGTTGATTATGGATTAGCTGCTTAGCCACGCTGTGCTTCTCTCTTCATTCTTTACCGGAACTGGCTGTTCTTCTTGCTCCAGGAAACTCAGTGTAACATCCTGAAGATCAGTCTTCCTGCAGAGTGTTGCTGCAGCCACAGCATGCAGGCAGAGCAACAGTGAGCAACAGTGAACATTTGTGCTGCATAGCAGAGCTGTGGATACCAGGTTACTGCATTCAGTATTAAATTTAATAATAGCCATAAAGTAAATGGTAGTTATCAAAAGTGAGCCATTGAGAAATACTATAAACTTGATATCCACTTTAAACTCCAAACTGTTAAAAAGGGAAATGTATTTTGGTTGATGTCTTAGTACAATGTGCACAAACTCTGTGGAGTGATTTCTTTATGTAATCTTATAATTGTCCCTCCCGTCCATCCTATAATTCCCTCCCGCCCATCCTCGACACCTACCAACCTCCTCACCTTGGTTCAGGGGTATTAGCTCAAGTCACATAAATATTAGATGGACAGAAGATGATGTAGCCATGAAATATTAAATATAAAAGTGTCCAGGTCTGCTGACGAGTGTAAATCATTGAGATGAGTATAAATCCCCAGAGAAATGTGTGTGTGCATGTGAGTGTGGGAGTGGATGTGTGTGTGTCTATGATAATGAGGGCCAAATATTAAAAATGCCCTTTAAAATAAAGGAAACATTACATAAAATGATTTGTGATGGTTTAGATCTGGTTCTTACTGGTTCTAAAGGTTTATAAATCAGCCAGATCATTTACTTTAAATATACTGATGTTTGTAGAGGGTTGAGTTCAGGTTAAGGGATAAATAATATAATTAGCCTGTTATGAAAACAGTAAAAGTGTTGTTGTGTCATGATGTGCACAGTAAGTCTCCAGTTAAGAGCAAATTGCTCCTTGGGTTATTGTATAATGAACAAATATTAACCTGTCATAACATTTGTGTTAGTGTCATGCTCACACCAGTTTCTCACATGGTGTTGCACCTCTAACATTAGTTGTTCATCTAGGTAGCTCTGTGACATTGTGCAAGTTTAATTCATCTGCTAAATTATCAAAAATATCCTAACACCTGTCTTGCTCTGTTGTGTGGTTATTGGATTTAGCTGTAATTGACCATCTGTCAGTATTGTTGTGAGGGGGAGGTACAACATCACTTTAATAATGTTCTCTGCCAGTCTGTCAAACATCTTGACATCTGTCATTTTCATTTGCACACATGAACCCCCCACATAACAATGACATAACAGTGCAAGTATTTATAACCTTTTATATAGTGGGTTTTCAAAAGTTTTGCAATACATTGTGTCTATATGCAAACCTATAGTCATATATAATGTGACTGCTTTGTATTGTCAGCAGGGGTCCCAGACACAATGCTTCATTAAATAAATCTGCTGTTGTGAAGTCAGATGCTTATGACATGAATGAGATCATGCTGTAATGGAAACTGGCTGGTAATAGAGTTTTAAAGGGAAATCTGACCCCTGTGCTATATTCATCTCTGTAGCGGTCAGATCCAAGGAGTCCCGCATACCGGGGGGCTTAAACTCCCCCTTCCATCCTTTCTCCCATTAACGTCATCACAAGACCTCATAATTCCTACAATGCCTTGCAAGGGCAGGTGCAGAGGCCCCAGCAGAAATGTTAGTGACTCGTGATGGCAGGTGTAAACTTACATGCCACATCATCACCCTTATTTTTCATAAACCTGGAACGCAAAGGTGGAAGGTCATGCTTCCATTCAGAAAAACCTTTAGGGCCTTGTGTGGTGCTGCGGCATGCATTATACATCTTAAAATGACTCCATGTATTTATTGAATGTTGTATTTATTTTTATACCATAGGACTCTCCAATTCCAACATAAACCTACCAGGTAGAGAAGACCAAGTTCCCACCTCTCCACTGCCACAGTTACAGGACAAAAATGCCAACGACCACACCTCTCCCAACTCTTCAAACCCGACGCCTGTTGAGAATGGCAACCAGATTTCCAATGGTAAATACACACAATGGAATGGAATGGGTTGGAATGGAAAACTGGATGTTGACATTTTATCACAAACGTGATTAAAGAAATAGTTGTTAGTTTAAGTTCAAAGATGTTTTTTAATGCCCAACACACCAACAGACACAATCTGGTCAAATATTATACCTTAAATGCACTGTTGCTTTAAAATAGGTCCCTCCAGATGCATAAATATGAAAAGAGTTTACAAAAATATACATATAAGGGTCGTTCACAGGGTTGGATTCTCTGTGTAGATGTGTCAGATTGAAAGTGTCATAAAAATACATAATATATATAGACAATAGATTTTATACAAACAGTTAATATAGTATATTTTAGTTTTTATGTTATGCAGAATTTTGTGGAAAATTATTTTTAAAAATGAAACCAATTTCAAAACTGTGCCATATAGTGCTGTAATGTGTGCAACATATGATTATGAGGAATGTTGCACTTTCTATCTGGATGTTTTTGTTAAACAGGGATGTTGGAAGACGAGGGGCACCCAAAGTCAAACGCATCCAGCACCTCTGTGATACACAGGCACATGGACAGCCACCACACTCAGGTGAAACATGCACACAAATGCACACGCAAATGCACATGCTCTCCTGAGGCATCTGTCATCCACTCTTCCATGGGGAGCAGGTCTCGCGTGAACCCAAATGGCAGATGTAATCATGGGTAATGAAAGTGAGAGCGGGTCACATGTCATTTCAGACTCAGCACTCTGCCAAATGAAATGAGCAGAGGCTTATCTGGAGATCATATTCAGAGGCACATTAGAGAGCGACCGGCCTCCTTAACTGCGGATCCTTCACAGGAAGAGGTTGAGATCGCTGTGAGCTTCTCAACATCTCACTGCATGTCCTGAAAGCAGGGTTACCCTCACAAACCATCAAAACTTAATAAGGGGACTCTGACAGCTTCTGCCTCACTAATGTTATCTGTATCTCTTTCCGGCCAGCGCGGTCTGAGATCAGCAGTGGCTTCCTGGTTAGAAGTGTGTGTTCTTAAAAGTACAAAAAGAATCGTTTATCATTCAAGAACCAGAAATGTCAGCAGGAATCCAAATTTGAACCAGAATCATTCAATTTGATGAGACCCCGCCCCCTGATGTCTTCATTACAATCGGTTCATCTTTTTTAACTGTTTGCTGTTGCTTTTAAAGTTAAATTAAGGTAAAAGTTAAAAGATATTTTAAGTAAAAATATACAATTTAATAAAATGATTTGTTCAAAAGCCAAAGAGACACAACTGGTGCTGAAGAAAGTGTCGTGTATTTGATTCACCTCAAACCTGTTATTGTATTTATGAATGGATGTATATGTTAAGCTTCTTTCTTAACATAATCTTGGGTTAATTAAAGGAAATATGACCCTGTAAATAATACATGGTTTATTGCCATCTATCAGATTAAAAGCTCACATGAATCAAAGCTGAATCTTCTTGAATGTCTAGTTTATAGATAGCTATGACCGTGACATTCATGGCATGACACGGGTGGTAAATAATGTACCTGACTGCCAGTCACCAACAGGAAGACCATATAAGGAATTAGGAAGCTGTAGTCAATTTGAGGTTTGTGGCTACACTGAAAAAGACAATACGTGCACATGCAAGTGTATACACACACACGCAACCACAGCTAGAGCAGACACCATCTGTTAGGGAATAGATATATGTCACATGCTGACATCTAAGAGAGTATTCTTTATTTATGGCAGTCATGCTCATTTTGTAAACTTATGTGCTTTGTGATAAGATACAATACTTAAAGCTGTGATTCGTACTGTCTCGCATAACTGAATCATCAGCATTAAATTACTGGCTGTGTTTCAAAATCTAGCGAGCAGCCTGCATAGGCAACATTATAGAATGAACATTGTATTAGAGTTTCATGTAGCCTATTGTGAGCCAGTTGTTTTTTATTATTCTGTCCTTAATCAATCACTTATGAGACTCATTTCAGGTTCAGGGTTTGAGACAGTATTTGTATTGTTTCTCAGGAAATTTTCCGGCATTGTAATTGTTCCATGCCTGAATAATCCCTCTGCTCCCCAAGTCATATGTGAATTACAGTAATGGAAATGTGCTTTCATAATAATTGAAAATGTAAGAGAGGGTGTATGAACCTTTATGTTTTATACCCACCACAGTGCACCTGTCAGTCACAGTGCGTAATTTGTGGCCCCCTGCCGAGTGCCCCATGTACTTTGCGCTGTGCCATAATGATTAATGAATATGTATACTATGTATATAATACTGTGGCCCAGATGTGCTCTTCCATAAAAAGCATGCGCTTACACAGGCCACTTGTTATTAAATGCAAAACAAGCAGTTGTCGTGAGACTCAAACAGATTCCTGACTGGAGAACTGAGGTTCTCTGTGGCTTTGACTCATCTGTATTGTCATACTACCCAGTGCTGAGAACTGTAGATTGTTAAGCTATTAAATCTTTTTAAGCATATAAAAAGATATGTCCCATTTTCCCTGTAATATCCGGAGCATCCTGTGAATCTATTCCAGTGTGTGCTGCCCCAGACTAAGACTGAAAGAAGCTTGTCATTATCATAATAAACCGCACAAATCTCACTCCTGCATCTTATGTAAGCCTGTTAATTTAAAACAGCTGCAGTTGTTTCTAGTGGTAAGATTCAAACATGCATGAGATTTTACTGAAAGGTATGGTAGCGGCATTTCACCAGTGATACCCGAGACTCTGTACCTCGTGTAGCGCTGAATGACATTGTCTCTCTTGTTACCAGATCCCGTCTATGCTCTGTTTCCTGCATGTGTCACATGATAGGGGTCAAGGTCACTCGGCTGCATTGAAACAAGAAAGGGCTGGGAAAAAAACATTGTGTTTGACATGGAAAATTAGCTTACTATTTACTGAATACTTCCTAGTAAATATTATATATTGACTTAAGTTTTTTTACTTCTGATATACACATAACTTTCCGAACACAGTTTTGCGAAACAAATAGTTATTGATGCATGTCTACAAATATGTTTATTATTTGTAGACATGCAACATTTGTCAATATTATGAAATGTTGTGGTATAGAGGGACCTTTAATTATTCAAATACATAATGAAATATTTACATGTACAGAATTGCCCCCTACAGAGGAAATAGAGCTACAAGATAGTGCTCTCTGAAACTGAACACTAACCTTTTAAACCACATTAGCTAGAGTATATTTACTGCAATCCTCAGTCCTCTGCTAACTGAACACTGACGTTTTGAATTAACTGTGCCATATACATTCAAAACAAAACATTGAGCGATGCTTATTTTCCAACCCTTTTATGTATCTGGCACTAGATACTTTTTCCTGTGGAGCACAAAATCAAAATGTTAAAGAATTTGAATATATAATTTTTTTTATACAACAACATTTGATAGTGGCCATGTGTCGTAAAGCTCTAAAACAGATGAAAAAGGCCTAACTAAAGCTATGGTCTGACTCGAAAACAGATGGCTTGGGCGATGCGCTCCCATCACTCAGATGTAACCTCACCAGGGGTCATCCTCAGACAGACACTCTACCTCTTAATGTCCTTCTGCCGCTTGGAAACAGGAAGTGGCCTTTAACATGTATTAGCACATGCCTGCTTCAGATTTCCCCATCTCTGCTCTCTGTATCTCAGCTGGTCCATCCGCTCTTTATTGATCCTCATCGCAATGTCCCGTAACACACAGAAGATCATGATGTTTAATTATTGATCAGCTTGGTTACGCTGGAGATTGTGAGAATGTGGTGGACATGCTTCGGTCTTATCGACATTCTGATCCGGCAGGTGGGAAGATTCTTAGAGAATGACAGCAGAAGTCTTCCCGCACTGGCGGTCTGGCAATGGAACGTTCTTGCCTCATGTCTGTGAGTGATAAGAATGAGGAGGGTCACAAAGGAGGCCATCTCCTCTGACAGGATGTCTGTGGTTCACAACATCCTGTAGATAGTGACTGACACGCGGAAAACCCACAAGTATCTGTAGATAGTTTATAACGCTTAACTTAAATATAACTGTATCGGTATACAGTTATACAGCTACTACACTATAGCTGAGACTGTGTACTGAGAGGAGAAAAGCAACAACAGAACATTTGTGGGGTGTGGTTGACTTTCTGATAACTGGATTGGTTGTATTATGTCCATTTTTTTATATTTACTGTACATACATTGCGTGTTATGTACATAATAAAGAATTTATAACTGACAAAACAGGGCTGTTACGGTGAGCTGGCTTGTGTTGTGTACCAGACTGACTTAGTTTTTAGGTGTTTGTTTTTCTGTTAAACGGTCAAAGAGCAAAATCTGCCCCATTTGATGGAAACATTCATTAAATGTTTTGAGTGCAGTTATAAAAAGTGTGTGATGAGGACAGCCTCGTTTTAATTAAGCCATATCATTCAGACCCTTTTTTATGTGTCCTTGGCTTTAATGATGTTAGCACCTCCACACATTCACATGTATTTTGCACATCATGTTCTGGGGACAATTTATGAAGTGTTTGTGTTATATGTGTTTTGAATGCTCACTCCCTCTCTCTCCTTCCTGTCTCTCTCTCCTCTCTTTCAGAGGGGTCACCTCAACTTCTCGCCCTTCGGTGCAGGGGCAGCGCTGTAGGCTGGGGGGCAAAATGAGCCCCCAGCCTTTGTAGGGATGGGGTGAGTTTATAGCACAGTACGTCACTGGATGCCCTTCACCTCACTTTCCCTTTCTTTTATGTCTCCTGTTTTTGCTTTCCATGCTGTTGATGGAAACTGCAGCTCTGCAACATTCTCTCGGGAAATGATAGGGAACAAATGACACTCTGTCTCAATGAGTATCATTGTTAAGGATCATGCATGAAGAATTTCAAATACATTCAAGTAGTTCTTTCCAAACAATAGTTACAGTAGAGCCACACCTGTCAAGCTTCTTTCAAAGGTGCCTTTGTGTTGAAGAAGGTAGTTTAAAGGTTTGGATACAACATAAAAGTGAACAGTGACAGAACTCTTCCTTTAAAATGCAAAATTCTTGGTGAATGGATATAAATGACTTAGAGTTAGCATGTAACAGAGCTAGTTTTCCACAGATAAATTTTAAGAAAGAGTTATTGTTTGCGGTTGTGTTTCCATTCACTTGAAAACGAGCTGCAGTTTTTGTTGAAATCTCTCAATTCCTCACTGCTGTTGTTCTTTCGTTGCTGTGTACATAGCAACTTTCTTCACTTGGTTCCTCATTCAGTACGTTCCCGTTTTGTGTTCTCTGTTTTCCTCAGTTTTGCTTATTGATTTTCCTCTGAGACAGAGTCTCTTTATGAAGTTTGTCCTCAGGCTGAGATGCTCATTGTTGCCTGTTGAAACATGCCTTATAGGGAGTATGGAGGCGAGCCACGGTTCTGCACTCAATCAATGACTCTTACTCTAATGTTTCAACCATAAACAAATGTTCACATGTGCAGCACATACAGCCAGGGAAAACTGTGTGCAAATGATGCAAATTGAGACGTTCGCTGCACTAAAAATGGTTTGTTATCACATGGTTGGTTACGGTTCTCCTTGGGCTCTGTGGCACATCTTACCCCAGCCTTGTCTTGAGTCTTATAAAGGTTTAGAAGTCACCTTGGGTATCAGATTAGCTTGTTAAACTTTTTAATTATCTGGCTTGTCAAGGTTTGTCCTGCCTCAACCTGGTTTGATATGTCTCTCAAGGTTTCCGAGTGTTCAGACGTCCTTGGATGCTTTGCGATCTGGAAGCTTTTCAGGAACGTGAAGAAAAGCAGCTGAGGAACTTTTGTTAGAAGATTATTGTTAGCCATGAGTCTAGGCTTTTCAGTCAGCTGTCCTTCTGAACCCAGGTGAATTCAGGTATTTTAAAGGGCAAGTACTTGATTTACCAGGCCAGTATCTATGTCCATATGTTGGTGAGTGAGATGCATTCTAACATCCAGAATGCATTGGCAACAGCATGTTTCCATTACCAGCCAATAGGACCTATACATCTCTTTTCTTCCTGCAGGCCTGTTTTCTTACAGACATGACGATTGATGTTTTTTTGTTGGGTGGCCTCCAAGCATACAGTTGGGTTTTGTGGCATACAATTTAAACAAACAACTGAACTGTGGCACTAGCCTAATGTGTCCTTAAGTTTCACTGCCTGTGGGTAGGTTAATCTTAAATTACACAGCTTGTTATCTGGTTCAATGGAAGACTTTCAGACCTTTATCTCATTAAGACATAATAAGATGATTCTGCATTCTTCGAAAGAGTTTCAACAGCTGTGATCCTTGTGTGTCTTATGATTCTCCTGCCAATAAACACTACAGCATCTCCAAAACGAGAATCAATATAGTGTGAATTGAAAACCAAGTTCTTTATTGCTTATAAGACAACAGAGCACAAAGAGGAGTGTGTTTGGTTCACAAGACAAAAAGTTTTACAAATTTCAAAACAATTAGACTTTTCTTTTTGAAATTTTATCATTACAAATTTCTTACTCTTTGCTTAATGTATTATTTAAAGCATAATCACATCAGTTAGATAGTATGTATTCAATTAGAACAGAAAATAAAGATTTCTTCTGTGCATAAGTAGATTCTGTCTGGACTTTTAATTTAGCTTTTATGTTAACAGGTGAAATACCAGAATACATGTTATTTATGTAGTGATCCAAGGTTATTTCAGAAGTTCTATATCACATTTTGTTTTGCAGTAATTTGTGTAAAATGTAACGCATTACAAAAAATTATAAGTAGTTATTTTGTCAAATTAAAAAAGTAAACCATGGTACTAGACACAGCATATCTGGTCACTAATAGTCCATTAATTGGAATACAGTAACAAGATTGTACTTGAAAGGCAGGTCCAGTCACCTGTAATTTACCATGTACAGTAGATTAAGACGCATTTACATTTTCTATTTTTTAAACAAACTTTAAATGTATCAGTACTGTACAGCCATGAACTTCATGGGCTCAGCAATATGCAAACAAAATAAAACAAAAATGATTCCCATGACCTGGGCTGAAGAGATAACATTTTCAATTTTTCATTTTAATTGTTTTTTAATTTTAATGCATCCAGATAAGATGCTTAAGCCTCTGTTTAATGTAATTCTGGTCATATTTCTCTTTCCTTGTGCAGTTATGTAGCATGAGGGAATGTCACATAACCTGCCCACACTGGCATATGACAGCAAAATATATAGGAAATACCATCTCCTCTTTTAAAAATAAACCTATTTTTATATCCTATTTTTGTCAGATAGTGATTCTGTGCTCCTTTTCCATTTTATTATTTGCGTTTAACTTTTTTTTCACTTACAATCCTCCTACAATCCAACCTAATTGTTATAAGTTGACTGTTTTCTGGTAAAGTATATACTAAAGACAGCCAGAACCGTTAAAAAGGCATTTGTGCTGTCATTATTATAATAGTGTACAACACTGTAAATAACACAGATAAGCGAGAAAGACATTCTCTGACAAATAACAGAGAGCATTAGACGGAGAGCGATTCCGTAAATTGCCCCAGCAGTAAAAATGTGACTCTCTATCTCGTAATACGCCTGTTAATAATGATTCCCTGCCCTTTGCCCTTTGTATCAAGATTGCTTCAGTTGGTTGTGGGGGTTGTGCTGTCTAGTCTTCTCTATAGCAGCCCTGTGGTTGATAAGACAGCGATGAGCCTGATGTCCCCACTGACCTTTTACTAAAATGTCATTCAGGTACGACCCGTATTGACTTCCAGCCCTATATATCCATGAAGGGGTTAATGCCCAAATGTCAAGCCACATGGAACCCCCTTTCGCAGAGTCAGGATATCCATATGTCCATGTGTTTTCCCCTTTCTTCTGTGATTCTGCTGACCAGATGATTCAAATGCAGACGTTCAAGATTGCAGATTTTGGTTTAACTGTAAATACGCAGAAATGGAGCTATGCTATATTTAAAGCAATTCATTGTTGCTTTGTTGCTTTTCATTGCTGTTGTTACTTCAGAAAGCAGGTGGTGAAACTAAATTTAAGAGAGATGTTTGTTTACATTTGCATTATTTGTGGCAAGTGATATTAAGTTAATTAACTGATAATCAAAAGATAAAAAACAGCATTATAACCAAACATATTTTCAGATGTTCCCTTCCCTTACAACTGGCCTGAAATTATGAGAGCAAGAAACAGTGTTGTCAGCAGGTACAACTTGTTCGTAATTAAACTCTTTTGGTTGTCAATGATGAAGACTGAGCTAAATTTAGGGTAAGTGTTAGTATAAGCGTTCATTCTGTCTGTATATTTCAAAGCACACACATGCATGAAGCTGTGGACTTTAAGCATGTGTGCGCTTTGATGTTCATAAATAATGCAAGGTTAAATGTAACAGCCTTTTGCTAAAAAATGGAATAGCTGCATTTGTTACAGATGTGTGTCTTCATGTGTGATGTCTGAATAGCATTGCGGATGTAATTCAGTGATTAGTCTTCATAAGCACATGTGATTTGGTAAATGACTGGGTTTGTTTAGCGCTGTTCAGAACAGTCGCTGCCATCTTGGGGGTTTTTAGTTGTAAGAGTGACCAACAGATACAGTGTGAATTATGGATTAGGCTTTTAAGCTTTGTGTGTATCTCCCTGGGTCTGTAAATGCCCTGGATTCCATGTGCTTCTGCTCTACTGTAACATTATTTCTGCATCTCCTCAATGTTTATGGATGAGTTCCTTTAGAGTGGGCAAGGAGCAGTGAACCAGGTCAGGGGCGTCCCATTACATCACCTGGTTCATGAATAGTTTGTACAGTATGATGTCTTCCCAAACCCCGCCCCACCAGCTTTCTAAATGTTCCTCACACACAGTGTAAAAGACTAACCTTAATCAGACTTGATCCTTAAGGTTAGAACAGTTACAGTATGATTTAGTACTGTACAGTTACTTAAGCCTTTGCAAACAATAGATTTTCAGAGTAATTCATGAGAGGCTTAGGGGAGGGTCATAAAATCAGTTATCTGTAATTCAGACAGAAACGTTGTGCCACATGTTCATCATGTGGCTTGTTAACCACCTAGAAACCACCCAGATCAACCAATCAAAATACTGCAGCTACTGCAACTTCCTCACAACCATCCACAACACTAGCGTTGTAGCAGCAGGTTTTGCACAGACAAAACATTTATATTTCCCATTTACTAAAGAAAATGTAAAAATACAGTTATTGCATTTTTTATGTAGTATATGCATTCTAGCCCTTTTCCTCTGACCAAGATTTTTAGTTTTTTATTTAACCCTTTTGATAAACCACTCAGGTTGTATATTCTAATCTCTGTCTCAACATCCAAAATACTTTTTCTACATAGTAAGGATTTCATATTAACTTTTGCTTTCACTCACTCTGTGCTCTATAGGACTCAGTTGGGATTCCTAATAAACAGAGAAAATGGACAGAGGAATTTTCTCTTTGACCCAACCAAAGCCATGTGACTTCCTCTCAACCCCCACATTAATCATGAATGAATCAAAGGCACAGCAGGAGGTCCTGTTCCGTTTGTAGCATTTACCAGCTGCAGATGATGGGATGGGTTGATTAGAATCTGTGTATTGATTGCGTGTGTGATGGATGAGAGACTCATGGCTGGTTTTGTGCATGTGGTAGAGTTGACGGTTGTGTTCCATTAGGCAGCAGCTGCCATGAGGCCGTTACTTCCTGCCTGGTATTTGCATTAAGACCTCTTAAGTATAATGTTGGATATATTTTACTTTGTAACATAAGTTTGTAACTATGCAAGAACAGAAAATAGGACAGACTATTAGTTTGATCACTCAGTAGTGATTTTGGTATGCATTCATTTAATTGGTGTAGAATTTGAAACTTGGTTTTGGTTGGAAATGGTTTTAAGGGATTCAAATATCACGTGATCGGCACTATCCTTGCTTACCCACTTTCAACCAAACACTGGACACATTTCATTCCCTGCTTAAATGTTTTTTCCTATTTCTGTTTGTATTACGTTGTTTGAGATCCAAATTACATTGTGATTATAATTTGGATAATTGGTAACCCTTGCATGTCTGTAATTATCAAAGCTGATAAGTACTGTAGAAAACTGACTATACATGCATGTCTGCTCCAAACTAAAACCATCTTTCCTCCTTCCTGTCTTTTCCTCAGGGGATCCAGAGGTCACGTGTGGATGGGAATCAATGGGCTACCCTGCAGGATTTATTGCGCTGGCGGAAAAGTGTTTGTGATGGTCGACCAGACTGGCAGAATGCTTGGCTCCACACAAACATCTCACCCACACTGACTCTGAAGAACAAGAGTTCCATGACCAAAAAAGCATCATCCTAGAGATTGTGGTCTTACTGAGTCAAACGTCAGTTATCCTGACCCCACTTCTTAGGCCTTTTTATGTTAAACACTTGCCCTTCTCCACGCAGGGCCAGACTCTGAACTCAGGTAAGAAGGGCATCCTAATGAGAAGATGAGAAGGTAGATAGAATTGTTCATATTCTTCTAGCTTCTTTCCACTCTTCAGTTCTTTTAAAAGGATGAAGGGATCCATGAAAACAAAATTGAACAAAGATGGAAACAAAACATCTTTTGCTCCAGCTAACGGCCAACCAGAATCAAAAACATGAAGCCCCAAAGACTACCAAGCCCAAATGAGAAAGAATCATACATGGGCAGCTGAAAGAGGCATGGTTATTTCATTCACAATGTCTTAAATGTTGCTGTGTGTAGAAGATCTGATCACATTGCCTTGATCATAACACAACAACACTATACTTAGGGCTGTGAAAGCATCTATCTGCTGTGCTACTGTGAGATAAATCTGCATTGTTGGCCATATTTTAGTTTGAACTCTGGTGCTGGTCATTCCATGTGTAATTGTTGTTGCATGAGTTGGGTAAAATGTAGCAGTTTTGTCTCAACTCAAGCACTGCAAGGCACATGGTTGTGACAGACATCCTTAAAGTTTACAAAAGTACTTTGTGTGTTGACCTTAGAGGTCCAGCTTTGTGAACAAAGTCACAAACCTTTCAGGTTTAGAGAAGCTGCTGCACCTCATGCTTTTTCAGGTACTCTCCATCCAAGGTGGCAACCATGACATACAGGTTGTGATCTTAAGAATAGGTCAAGGTTCAGGGAAATTACCAGTCCCATGACATCCCATGTCTGGAATACATTCATCATTTAATGTAAAGCTTTGCACACTTCAAGCCAATAAGCGCACACTACTACAACAGTGCCGATTTTTGTAAGCTTTGTGATTGTTCTGTTGATGACCTTGGAACAAACTCTAGACAGCAACATATATCTAATGGTTAAAGAGCACAATTCTCCAGCTACATCTGGAGTAATAGTGCAGTCATAACTGATGGGTGTTAGTGCCAATAAGACTTATTCAAAACTCCATATTAAGAGTTTTTGGACTTCTCTTCAAAGGTGCTCATGTAAGAACTCTGGGTTATGTGGAGAATCTTGCTAAAGACCAGTACAAACAGCACATGTGTCCTTCTGGCCTCATGGAAGTTTCTGACAATCCACATCCCTCTTCTTTATTCATGTGTAAAAGTACACAAATGCCTCTAAATGGAATGCCTGAGAGGTGTGGAAGATTCGGTTTGTACATACATTGGACACATGCAGATTTATGATCAAAAAGGATTAGAGCATAAATATTTTTGGACGTTGAACAAGTTTCGACTCGCACCAGTTGACCCACCATAAGCCATGGACCTGATGTACAGACGTTTTTGAACAGGACTCACTGCCTGGTGCTCCATATGTGCTGGTTATTTTCAGTATGATTAAATAAGTAATATACAGATTGTAAAGGCAGAAAGTGTTATGTGTATTTTGACAGTATTGTCCATATGATGGAAAGAGATTGTCAGATGTTTGAGGGCTACTGCTGTGAAAGAGAAAGACTAAGGTAGTTAAATGTAAAGTGTGAATAGCATTTTAGTACAGAATGAAATCTAAACCCATTCTCTTTATTGCCACAAGACTGTAGTCAATATACAGTATGTTTAAAGAATTTTTGTGTTTTTTTGTGT
>JBAJNP010001561.1:0-59506 GCA_036877545.1 Yasuhikotakia modesta
ACACTTACAAAGCAGTCAAATAAGACTATATTAGCCATAGTGTATTTAACATTTGCTGGTCTTGCAAGTGTTAGCATAACATTGCTCTGACAGAACCATTTAACAATCCAGTGTTAATTAAGTTCTTCACCCTGTTGGCTATAACACATTAAAGGCTTGTAAAAAAAAGTACAAAGAACTATCTGGGAATATGTGTGTTTCTGCAATGAAATGGTAAAATTGGCACATTTATATCTGTAGATACTGTACTTTGTATTTGCAGTACTGCAACTGCAAATCTTCAAATATTACTCCACAGGTTTCATGTTAAAGTTAAAGACGGCTGCAGTTGTGGCATTTGTTATGGTAAAATCTGATTTGGTCAGTTTTAATCTATTAATCTAATCTATCTACAAACTGGAAAACTAAACTAGAACTCAAACTGACATTCATTTATTGTAAGATTTTGCAGTTTCCAACTGTTTAACAGGACTCTCATGAAATGTTTCTTGTGATATAAAATTGAATCATTTAGAATTTACAAAATAAACAGGACAAAATCATTAAGCATTGCCTTAATTTAATCATTGCCTCACAATCCAAAAAAATTCCCCCTTTATACAAACTGAAGGACATGTCTAAAAAATTGTCCAATAGAATTGAACAAAAAACATTCTTTAAAAAAACAACCCCTCTTCGAATTACTATTCCACAGACCAACACTAATCAAAGATATTTAACCCTCACAAAGAAGTCTCATTTAGACCTTGAGTAAGTAAATTAATTCACCCAATCAAAGTGCAGGGGGACAAAGATTTAGCTCAAACTCATCCAATGACAACTTGTGGCACCTCATTAGTAATCAACATTGCCCACGGTCGAAATAAAGGACTGAAGTCTGCAGTTAAAAATCGATGGCTAGTCTTTACCCGCCATTGTTGCAGTTGATAGAATAGAGAAAGTCTGAGTCGCATTCGCCATTGAAAACACGGTCAGATGCATTTTTTTAACATCGGTCTCTTTTTAATTAAGTGCCATTGATCTGTTCAGACCTCTGGTTCTTTATGGAGTTTCCCACTTTTAATTTCATCACATGTTGGTGAAGTATGGACGGGAGAATGCCCTCGTATGGAGGAACAGTGCCTTAAACCTGCCTCGCGAAAGAAAGCGTGATTTATTTTGCTTTCAGCATATTCCCTGGGTCTGTGCAGTGTTAATATAAACGCCAGTGACTCTAAATCTGTTTCATTAGGGTGGTCCGCCACCCGTGCAGTACCCCTACAGACAGAAGGGAAGCTCTGTTGTTCAGGGGCAGCTACTGACAGAAGTGTAAAACTGTAAAACAGACTGTAATTCACAAGAGAATGCGGCCGTGCCGTTGAATGAAATCAGTCCCTGAGCAATTGTGCAGGACTCACTTGTTACGACATGGTTTGCTTCTTTTTTTTAAATGCTAAGCTAATGAATGCCAATCATTTTGTCTTTACAGTTTACTGAGTGAAAAATGTGACGTGCTGAGGGCAAATTTCTCTCCAAAAACCTTCAGTAATAAATATAAATATAAAATATAAAAAAAAAATACTGCCCATTTCAAAACATTGCTGGCAATGTATTATTCTGATGAAAATTAAGCACATTTTCATATTACTGTAAAAATTTGTATTGGCCAATTAGATTATTTGTATTGTCATGTCATTTATTATTTATAATGAGTGCACAATGAATAATGACACAAATTTATCTTAATGCATGCAAACCTAACTTCAAGTAAATAGATTTGTTAGGGTACAACGCTTTTAACTACAGCAAATAGTTTTCTGTAAAATCTGAAAAAAAATAGGCATTATATTTTTTAAACTAAACAAAATAGTTTATTTTTTTGGTGAAACAAGACTTCAACATATTCATAACCTTATTAGCCCCAAACGCTAAAATATCCACACGTTTATAATCGGCATGTGTAAGATTTGCACAGAGGACAAACTATCAGTTTAAGTCCACATGCACCACGGATTTCTATAAAGTAATAGTAGGAGCATTGATGCGTTTAAAGACGTCATCAATATTTACATGAGAGTTATGAAACCTCTAATGGAACAAAAGTCTTCCTTACATCAGAATCTGTAACAGTGGGCTGAACATTAGCATGATGGGCTGACATCATCGCCTTGGATTTAACAGCTGTCCTTCTATTGGTATAGATTACACAGATAACAGCACAATGACAACTCAGTGACAATATTGACTGTCCCACTCAGTAACAGTGTACAGACCACAGCAAACAAGAAATATTTACTGGATTTGCCAAGCCAGAGGGTACAAACAATGCAACCATACACTGACACACACGCACACACACAGGTGCCTTGACTGCAGAGAGCTGAGACTGAGCAATGAGGGGACACAAGACCTTGAATTCAGTCTGTGAGTTTTAGCCAGGCATCCAAACGACACAAGTGCTTTGAAATTCCTTAAGTTACAGTACCTTTACAATAGCTACAAATATTGTTTAAAGATGTATGTATTATACATATATATTCAAATACATGTTTGTGTGTGTGTACATACATATAATACATACATTCAGTATAAAGAGAGGAGGTTTGTTAAAACACACAATTACAACACTCACTGCACAGTGCTAGGCTGAACAGGCACTGAAGAATTCTGGGTAAAAATCTCACTGTTCAGTAATTTCACCCTTCAGGGTCAAGTTAACTTTATGCTCTTAAGTATTGATGAGCCAATCAGCAAAATGGCGTTTCATCTCAAATGTGGCATTAAAACTGATTGAAATAGAACAGGATGGCCTTTTTATGGCACCCTGTGATTGAACTTCCTGCTTCTGCTGTGTTACTCGTATGCCACTATGTAATACAGCTTTGACATTTACATCAAAACACTGTATCCACTTTCCCCTCAGGCCACAATTCAATGGGAATATTCTGGGCTTCCCTCCTTAATCTCCTACAGTGACTTTAACTCCCACCTGTGACAAAAATGTCAAAGGAGTTAATAATGTGTCATGTTTCAATTCTATTTGTCCTCCTCAGTAAAGTGGCAGTTGAGACACGATGATCAAATCCTAATACAGGTTTATATTGTCAGACTTATAGTGTGCGCAGAACTTGATGAGATAAGAGTGACGTTGGCATTTTAAACAAATCAATAAGACGTTATCAGCTATTTTTAAGCCTTGATTTGAGACTAGCACATCAACCCGAGTCTCACATTGCTCAGCCCTACATAGAAATTTATTCGGTCCAGTACAAACACAATTATAATGTATAAACAGGCAATTATAATATACAAACATTATTTCATCGGTATGAATCGCACACATTCTCATAACTGAGCTGTTAGTCAAGCATACAGTATTAAAAGGTATAAGCTTTGATTTCTGCTGCTGTCTTTTCAATCTGAGACTGCCGAGTTGCTTCTAGCATTGGCAATGAGATCAGGAGCTAATTAAAACCATTCATTAGAAAACGAATTGACGATGTGTTCATCTCAGTCTGACTAATGCAAAGAAAGAAATGAACGTTTACAACAGGGGATAAAACTATAAATGAAACTTGTGGAAAGATTTTCTTCTGCGACTTTGAGGACTGTGTTTCTGCCATGATTCTAACTTTCATTTGAAGGGTATTTAAAAATTAGCGCCAGTCAACGAGAGTAAACCAATTAACAACTGTCAGAGCTGTGGCCTAGGGGTCACAGATGAGCTGTGGCGCTTGTGTGGGTGACTCAAGCTCTAGTCTGGTCTGCAGCATTTTTCCACACTGAACTAGGCAACTAACAATCTCTTATGAACAAATTTTCTGTGTTTTGAGGGTGGTTGCTTAATAACCCAAATCAAAAAGTCTTGCCCATATATCTGTATGACATTATGATTCCTAGCATGACAAGAAACCCTGTAATGTCACTATCGATTTTTTTTCTTAGTAAGGTAATATCACACCTTTTCTTACCATGTTGCATAATTAGTTAAATCACATTCTATTGTCATGTCTGTTGTTTAAATGATGCAGGAAAGTTGTGCGCAAAATGTATTAATTTTAAATTATAATAAAGTTTATAAAAATCTTACTGGTATAGATTTATTAAAAAATCATAATAACTATGCACAAAAAAAATCAATTAAAAATGTGCTACAATAACTGCAAAAAGTAGGCAGCACCTTTCAGTATTTGGCCATACGACGCCTGTGAATGGGAGATAGCATGTACAGTGGTGCATTGTGGGATAGGTTTAGAGAAAGAACCATGCTGTTGTTTCTTTACTTGCCGATGGTCCAATAGCTTGATTGTATTATGTTACACATTCAACACGGTGCAGCACCTGATAAGCTTAGAAGAAAACAAGCACCAATAATGACTTTCTCTTTCACAATGACCTTCATTACTGCAGGTAATTAGACCTGAGGTGTTGTTGCCAAGCAGAAGGTTACAGAGAAATTTCTCCCTCGCAAAATATCAAAAGTTTAAGGAACTGTCTTCTGAAAGACCCATCAACCAAATCAAAAAGGTTTTGCCATTTTAAACACCCATTTCTCTGCAGAGGTGGCATGGATGAATTCAGTTCTCCGTTGTGTACTGCAAACTGACATTAAGATACTATCAACATCTCTGACTGAACATTATCATCCATAAACATACACCAGATAAAACTCTTAAATTGGTCTGTGGATTCTGCTGAGCTAGCCGTTCAACAACTTTTTATTTGATCTATATATACTTAACAACGTTTGGAGCTTGTAAGAGCAGTAAAAAGTACTTCAGTAGATTTAGGTGTCCAATTATGGAGTTGATATCATTTAGCTGGGCTGTAATAAAGCCCAAATCATTTAGCTGCAATGGTATTAATGTTTGGGCTGTATTGCTGTTGATATATAAAGAATAAAACGACACTTAAATTGTGGGTTCCATAACCATGTAGGCTGATGTGGATTGAATGCTTAGGTCTTCAAGTGACACAAATTATAAACAATCTTGACATTGCTTGTGTTATATTGCCTAATTAACATCACACACTGAAAAAGGCATTTACTGGGGAAGAACTAGTTGTTCCTAGCTGAAACATGCGTTCATATCCTCTACTCTGTATCCTTTTGGACCAGAAAACAAGAAGCTCAGATGAAATATTCAGTATGCCTGTTAGCAGCCACTGCTTAATTGAAGAAATTGGTGACACTTGTTACAATCTGTATCACTGCACCCCTCAGAGCCCGTGTTCTGCATCAAATCTTTCATTATATTACCTTAATCATCTTCACAACCGTTGGACACTGAGTGTTTATTTACACGTTTAATTTTTACAGTGTCCGTTGTTCCCATAGTGCTTGTGTCCACTGACAGCCATGATATCTATTCAACACAAGGACCGATGGCCCGTCGTCTTCTCAAAAGGTCTCAACAGCAGATTTCCTCACAGTTACACACTGACAGACTGGTCTGAGGACACTGTCATAGCCTTTTATTAACAGTTTTCACACCCTAAATAAAAGCTTTCATTGGTCGGTTTACTGGCTGATGTATTCCAAGCACAGAACTGCTGGCTTACCAGATGCCCGTTTCAAAACATCCCATCAGGGAGATTATAATCACCCGTCACGAATCACAATTGATGAACACATTCAGATCTTTCAGCATAACAATGAGAACAACACATGAAGCAATTCATAATACTTTCTCTGGGCTGGTCTGGATGAGAACCAGAATAATGTATGTGAAAAACAATTTGGACTCCAGATGAGGCCCTTTATATTAATTTATTGCAATGCACCTGGTATTTTTATCTACAGAGAGTTTTGTTCTTAAAATGTATTGATATTGAGCACTGCTATTGCCTAACACAGATGAAACAGGCACAAGTAATCACACACTCCAGCTCTCCTTCACACACACACACACACACACAAGCGCACATCAGTTCATAAGAAAGCCTCTTGAAAGCTTTCCAATTCAGACACAAAACAAACACACAGGGTACTTAGCTATTGACACCTAGATGCACAGAAACATCCCGTCCTACTCAAATTTCGACAGGCCGTGTTTGTTAACCTTACCTACAAACAGAGAGAGAGAGAGAGAGAGAGAGAGACACAAAGAGAGACATTTAGTTGGCAACAGTACTTGCATGTCAGAGGCAATATATGCACTTGAGTCTGGTTACAGTGAGCAGATCATAAATATTAACACTACTGGCTTCCATAAATATGCCTAGATTCACAGTCATTACCATCATTTTAACAACTCTAGCAAGACACAAAACATGAAGGAAATGGAGAAAGCCAAATAACAGTGCTTCAGATTACAACAGCTTTCCTCAAGGGCCCAGAGCAGGAAAAAAAAACTAGCAATTGTCCTTCATAAAGCTCACAACAGGTATTAAAACCTTGTGATAGTAGATTTCATTTAATTGCAGGTGTACTATTATATGCACCACTTGAGAGAAATTACACACATTACACACTTCTTAAAGTCATTATTCAGGTGTAAAATTCTATTTTAATTGCTTTTGAAGTACCACAGACACCAGTTATCATGTGGCATGTTTGGCACTTTTCTCAGCGCTGGGCATCCACCATCAGAATGAACCAATCACAGTCATTTGCGATTATGATATTGTATCACTGTGTCAGCCATGGAATCTCATTGGTTCCTGGGATATACTGTCTCACAAGGCCTGAGGGTTGAGCAATATGTCAAGACAGTCTCAGATGTGCTTCCTTCACCAGCTGAGGAAGTTCAACCTGCCACAGGTGCTGCTGTTTTTGTGCCACTCGGGTGTTATTGAGTCTGTCCTGCACTTCAATAACTGTCTGGTTTAGTCGAGCTACCAGATATGTGCGAAAAGCAGACAGCAACAGGCCATCAGTACTGCTGAGAGGGTTATTGGTGCTCCCCTGTCCTTCCTTTAGAAGCTACATACCTCCAGAATAAGGAAACAGGCAGGAAAAATCATTAGAGACCCCACACTCTCAGATCACAACCTGTTTGGAGTTTCTGCCTCTTGGCAGGAGCTACAATACTACATAACATCACAACATCTAGACACAAAAGCAGTTTTTTTTCCTCTCAGGAAGCTAACGCTGCCTCAATTTGCCTCACAGCACATGTGCAACATGTACCTCATATTTATGTATGCTATCTGTATATGCCCATTCCCCCGTGTATCTGTGGACAGCATTACTTTGAGCCTGTGTCTTTGAAGACACACGTCGTTTTGGTTTTATTGCTGTTGTGCAACAAGAAGCTATTTATGGTTCCTACATTAATGACTTTAGTGATGTTATTGTGATTTATAAACACACAATATTGGCTCAACTAATGTCACAAGGTTATCCGTTTTTAACCGATGGCAGATAGAAAAAACTGACTAAAAACATTTTTTTTGCTGTTAGCTTCTGGTGATACTAATGATGTAGAAATTACAATATCTTTTTTTAAAAAAAGCAGTGTGCTACTTTCTGTAAATGTGGGTGTAATATTTAGCAAGTTATCATATGAAAAAACAATATAACCAGAAAGTGTAAAATGTGTCCTAGTTTTCACACGTTTCTCTGCAGTGGCAGGAACAGTGTGTTTGGTTACACTCTGCTCCCGCCTCAGTCAAGGGACTCTGCAAATTACATATGCAAAACAGAAATACTTTTCTGCTAATTACACCCATAGTGATTTATACTGCCAAACGAAACTCGCAAAGCAGAAAAATGGTGCATACAACTAACTGTTTGATTAATGTTTAAAAAAATGAACTCAATTTAAGTTAATATGATACTGATGAATTTGACCATGTTTCCTGTGGAAATCTGCAATATGAAAGATGTTCCCACCATGTGGCAGTAATGAGGATAAATTAATTTTAATATTTATTAGAAACATTGTTTACGTTGATGTAAGAACTTGCATTCCTGAAAAATCCATTTTAAACTATATATAATTAGCTGGTTATTTACATACTGCTCTGTGTGAAGAAATTAGTACATTCATTAGAATAAAACATTCACAGAAAACTATAGACACAAAGACTCACACTTCAAAGAACAAGCTGGAAAAAAGCCTGCAAGAAATATGCAAGAAAAAAGGAAAATCGACTTATTAAAGTTGTAAATCAGGATGTAGCCTTAGTATCACAAAGTGCCTTTTTATCCACATAATATCCACAAAACAAAGCAAACAGACAAACAAATCAACCATAAAGTAAATCACTTGTAATTATATTACTGATAACATCAGAACAAATAAAACACCTACCACAAAGTCTAAGATAAACACGCCTTTGGCGACAACATCTGAAACGGATGAGTAAAATGAAATGAAGGCTCTAAATGGATAAATGAAATTGAGCTGCAGCGTGTAACATTACTGTAATGAATAAAGTAACGCTGTGCTTACGTGACCAAAGGTTCAAATACTGACATATTTTAATCTCATTCCTCCTGTATAATATCTGTCTCTCATTTATTCTACAATGTCAAAATATAATAAAAAATAAAAATAAAAAACTGACTGAAGATTATTTTTTAGGGACCATTGCTGGGATTTACAGTGTTTGTTACAATGCAAACATTTCATATAGTCAAATTAATTTGACCTCATTAGCTAGAGTTAAGTAAGTGAATTAGAGAATTAGATGAATGCATATTGTAAAGTCACATTAATTTATCTGACAGAACGATGTTGATCATCTCTGTTTGAAGAGACACTGGTGGTCCATACCTCAAACACACAGAAGATACAAAACCACTATAGAAAAGCAACAAAGCTTCAGTCTAATACTGCAGCCTTTATTCATGAAAATGTATCTGCTGTTCTGATCAAAGCGTTGCGGCACCTCTGAGGTCAGACGCACAATGAACAATGACTCCAAAGGCTCCGTTCCTGGCCATACGTATGAAAATACAAGACATATGCGTTTTATTACTCGCACCTCCACTGAAAAGGTTTGAAAATTAATTTCATGCCTGATTTAAAGCCTGCAAATGCTTCAGCGAGCTGCTGTCTGATATTATAAACATCCATGGCTTAATCTCGACTCCAGCACCAAACCACTACTTCTAGGTAGACAAAAAATGTACAAGGCTAGGCAAAGCCGGAGGTGTTACTCTGATAAGCTTTACCTCAGTTATTTGTCATAAGGATAAAGGTGTCATATTGGTTATCTTAACAAACAGAGGCTGAGAAAAGACACAACAGGGTTGTGCATGTTACATATTGGACTTCCACACAGCAGTCGTTCGATGAAGATTCACACGCTCGCTTTAAAATGTGTTTGTTTTCCTCAATGCTGATCAGAGATGCACTGAGGTTATTTATTTTCAGTTCTGCAGCCAAGGTGTATAAGCGGTTGGGGAGGGAGGGAACATCCATATTTTCATGGTACAACATTTAACGTTAAACTGAGGAAAAGTTCCACATGGCATAACTTATCTTTGCCTTTCTCACACTTAAATTTACACCTCAGGCCATGGGTAATTCTGTTTTAAATATCGATTTGCTTCAGATAATACTCCTGCGCTATGCAGAATTCATTTAAGCATGTTTTATTCATAATTTTCCAGTTTAATCCTGAGTCTTGAGGGGAAGGCCCTGAGATAGTGAGGTATAAATAAAGTATAAAGCAAAAAAAAGTCTAGAATATGAAGTTTTTTTTAATTATTGTTGCGTCTAGTTGCATAAACACTCAAATTTAGATAAACACAATGTAGAAACGGTTGAGAATTATGCAACGATGCAAACCCACCTCAAAAACACCCCAAAAAAATCTCCAAACATGTCTGTCAGTCAAAAGTGTTCCACACCGGTCACCTCGAGGGTGCTGAGCATCCTTATTTTTTGGTTTAGGTTTAATCCTGAAAGAATTTGTGTAACCCGTCTGACCCTTCAAGGGCTTGAACCAACAACAAGTGTGCCACCTGTATTTGCAGAGGGCGATAACAAACTCAGCTATAGCTGAAAGATCACTGCAGGAAACCAAACACAGCGAGAGCCATCAGAGCAGCAGTAATGTTCACAAACAGATTCCCTTCATCCCTCAGACAGCTGTTTAAGAGCTGACCTTCAGCACCTGGTAAAGAGCTTTAATGCTGCTATCAGCCAGCACACAGGAAGCGGAACAGACATAACCAGACGCTTCCAGACGCCTCTCCCTGCTAGATGATGCTGAAATGACATCGAAATGTTAGTCTCAGGCATCAGACTGCAAAATGAACGCTTTTAAAAAGGGCGGAAATGCAAGTTTAATTACAAAGAGCTGTTTATTGATGTTGAGAAAGGACTTTATGTAGAGGATATCATTACAGTCCTGACATGGGTTTGTGAGCAGGAGCTAATAAGGTCTTCAGAAATGTCTAAAGATTAAATTAAGCACCAAATGTTTGAGATCTTAACACACACACACACACACACACAAGCTGTACCAATCACAAGCAACCAATGTGCCAAGTGCCAGAACATTTTGTTGGTCACATCCCTTCCCCTGGTGCTGTGTAAACCCAAACACTAATCCAGTCCTGTGCCACATCATTTAAATATCAAACACCTTCTGATTGGCTGACTGTGTCACGTTAAGTTTTTTGTGTTCTGTGTAGACAAATTGCTGGAAACCTTTTTCGCATTGAGCTTGAGGTTTGAGAAACACTGAATGCACAGTAAAATAGGACTAAAAAAAACCATCAGATTTCTACTGTGAATTCTGCAACCTGATCATATCAATGCAATAATTGGAGCAGATATTGGCACAACGTGGCAAAAAAGCAACAGCTCTTTGATTTCTGAATCCTCCAAGCAGCCTTTTTTATAACACACATGCCTATCACTTGTTTACATATTTTTGCATACATTTACATGTCATAATATGGTCCAGTGGTTTTTATAAAGGGAAATTTTCATGCTCTAAACAACATCTACTTGGAAATAAATAGCTCAGAATAGCTTGTATAAAGAAAATAGAAAGCTAGGAGCAGAAATGACGCTAGCATCACCCAGAAGACAATAACACGTGAAGTTCTCTCAGCTCAGATGTGTGACATCTAAATCGGTCATTTCAGATGTTCCCAGGAAGACATTTGTCACCTGGGTGTTTCATTTCTGAGAGCAGAAAAACTGTCCATCAAAGTATGATTCCCTTTCAACGCAAAAGATCCTTCATTTGCAAGCTCTGTGCAATCAAGCGCCGTACGTGATTACAGCCTACAAGCTGGAATGTGAGTCTTATTGAGAGCAGAAGCACATTCAGACCCCACAGAAACTCGCCCAAACTAGCTCCAGTAAATTACAGAGCGACAAACTCCACTGGCAGGAGCTGATTTCTGTGCTGAGGGGAGCCTAACCTTCCACTCTGGAGCTAAACACGAAACGTTTCCACCTCCTCTTCTGATGAGCGAGAAAGAACCCACTACAGCCTCTGGTTTACACCATTTCTTTCCCTCCAAATATCCCTTGTAATCTCTGTTCCAGTGACGTGCAGCAGGGAAGCTGAGGGGGGTGGGGGGGTGGTTGTTGCTAGAGACTGGCGCAGGTACTGAACAATACCGCTTGCCAGCCAGAGAGGATTACTGCGGTTCCGTGGGACTGACCATTGTTTATATCTCCAGTATTTGTGCTTTTGGTTTCTGCTGCAAGGAATGTTTCAGGAATGATTCATGCAGAATTGGAAATTCCATCCTTATTTTCCCGCCAACATGTCGTTCCAAACCAGTATGATGTTATTTGGATATCAATGGAATGAAAACTAGATATGAGCATTTTATCTGTAAATATATACTTCGTTTTTAGTCAGTTCTGAACACAAAACTATTTACAAGTGAAGAGGGATGGGCAAACTTGACTCTGCAGGGCCAGTGTTCAGCAGAGTTTAGCTCCAAACCTGCCTGCAGCCTTCTATTAATCCTGATTAGTAGGTTTAGGTGTGTGTAATTACAGTTGGAGCTAAACTCTGCAGGGCACTGGCCCTCCAGGAACAATCTTGCCCATCCCTGATTTAAATGCATTTAAGTATTTTTGGAACATCACTGTATGAGCTACCAAACAATTCATTATTACTATAAATAAAGGCACATGAATTTGGAGCAACGTTACTGAAGATGGAATCTTAAATCTATAGGTTTAACCTAATATATGCATTCCTTTATAATCTATACCTTTAATGTATAGTTTAGGTGATTTACTTCAGTGTGTAAGAAAAATAGAAAGTAAATAAAGAAAATAATTTGGAAGCCACCTGCTGCCTGTGTGTTTAATGCTTTAACAATAGTTTAGCTACCGGGCAGCCTCCATCGCATGGAATACTTGATACAAAAGTCATGCTGAACCAAAGGGGCAAAGGGAATATTCCAGAATTTACTATTAACATCCATGGAACCTGTACTACTTAGCAACAGTGGCAAAAAACAAACAAACAAACTTGGGAGGCACTAAAAAAGAACAAATAGACAAAATATTAATAAATATAATGTACAACATAATAATAATATAATCATACAAATCCTTGACATAACAAATATGTATATATGTATATAAATGTAAATATAATGTTCAGTGTTCCTCATTAAAACCTGATATTTACAAATTAACAGTCATTGGTTGGAGAGGTCAGCTGTTATTAGCAAGCAGCAACTCAAAACAACAACTTGACATTTATACATGTGAATTGGTTGAACTAGGGTGTCAGTCTGTCTAAGTAAACAGCATTAGCATTCTGTTGTACACTTACACAATTATTCTAACCTTGTCCTTGGCCCAGCATGAGCAACTGTCTCCACCTCTCAACAAACAGACCAAATTTGTGGCAGAAAGTGACACAGTGGCTTAACAGCCACTTTCAGATTGGCTCTTGTTCTCAGGACACCCTTTATCAAAAGTTATTGTATAAATTATGCATCTATTTATAATCTGGTCATGTATTTGCACACAGACTGTATTATCCATGCTGTATATGTTTAAGTGTATATATAGACAAAGTTTCTAGTTTTTAAAGTTGACATAGAAAAGCAAAAGTTACTGATTACAGCTTTAACTATTGCCATCTATTTTCTTTAGATATTTCTTTCTTTAGATATTCTTTAGAAAGCCAATCTTACATTTCTCAGGAAATTTGACCTGAAAGGAAATCATTACTTTAAGTTTAACGTTGCAAATTGGGGTAAGAATTGTATCTGACAATTGTATTAGATTACATAAACAGATCAGCATTTAACTACTTAACTATTTTTTGTTAATGTTAAATCATATACAGTTACATATTACAGCTTTAACTAACTGTACCATGTTTTACTCCTGACAAAACTATTTTGGAATATGAAACAAACAGCATATGTAGAACGTGTCCAAATATTCAGACAAAACAATCCATCAACATTTAAAGCTATACTTTATAAAAAAAAACCCAGATTCTGTCAGGATTTTGTTAAAAAGTGATGCCACAGAAAAAGCTCATCAAAAAATTGGTCTAAAACCCATTACTAAAAAACATATCCTCTGATTGTGCAGAATTGTGCACTTTACATTCAGTGCAGAAAGACAAATTACTTGTGAAGTTTCAATAATGTTCTCTTCTTTACACAAAGTCTAACTTTAGAAAACAGCACAGAAGTTAGACTACTAATTCCTGCCTTCTTTTTATTCTGCTTTGTCATTTTCAGAGCTTGACAAGCACTGGTCACTGTATATTTTCATTGTCCAGAAAAGATTTTGCAAAATACCTCCCTTTGTGTTCCCCAGATAAAAGAAAATCTCACCAGTTTTGGGCTGACAGGAATGAGCGAATGATGACAGTAGTTTCATTTTTTTGTGAACTGTCCCAATAACATCAGGAATACCATCGTCCCTGAACCTGTCAAATGACAGACATTGTAATTCCATCTTTTATCGTTCACCCAAAGCGCTCCACACAGAGTATGTAATTTCAGAGGGAAAACACTATTTGTCCAAAACCTTGAAAGCTACTTTCTTTCTCTATTTCTGCTCACCATCTTTATAAAAAAAACACCCACATACAATCACACATCTTTGTTTTCTAACTGCAGCCTGTGTAATTTCCTGCAGTGAAGATGATCTTGCTTAGTCAATTACATTGTTTTTTGCCTTCAGTAATAGGCAGTAATCCTAGACTGTATAATTGATGCTCAGGGGAAGCGCCCTGTCAACAATATGTTCAAGCAAAATATAATATAAAAACACACACATTTATTTTTAATCGCATTGAGAGACTATATTCTCAAAATGCACTGAAAACTTTGGATTTAATGTTAAAATCCGTTCTATCACGCTTGTTGCCTCGGTGCGACTGGTATGCAACACCAGCCCAAAAATTGCAGTGGAGTTACAAAGAGTGTTTTGTCTCAGTCCTCGGAAGTTCATGGCTTGCATGAATAAGTATCTCAGAGACGCGCTCAAGATGAGAAGAGAGAGATAGGCAAGACAATGGGGCCACAGAGGGGGAGGAGGCTGGGCCGGAGGGCTAGTTTGTTCTTTTAAGAAGCAACATTTTACACAATCAGTCTAATAATCAGAACATCTAACTGCCCCCATTTATGTGTTCATTACAAAAAGGAAAGCAAGTGTATTGTGAAATACTGAAGCAAATACTGAAGCAAATATGAAGCGATAACAAAAAGTGTGGCAAAAAATCTTCTGTGAAACAACTTTCTTAAGACACAGATTAAGAATGTGCTGAGTGACTGCTCTGTTTCTGTCAGAGAGAGACAGAGCGAGAGAGAGAGACAGAGCAAGAGGGACAGAGCGAGAGAGACAGAGCGAGAGAGACAGAGCGAGAGAGACAGAGCGAGAGAGACAGAGCGAGAGAGAGACAGACAGAGCGAGAGAGACAGAGCGAGAGAGACAGAGCAAGAGAGACAGAGCGAGACACACACAGACAGACAGAGAGAGAGTATGCAATAATACCTGTGTTTTTCATTACACATCCATTGATGAAATCAATAACTTCATCCTAGTGTCATTTCCATGGACTCTGTGGTGGAGTGATACGAGACAGTAATGTGTCCCACTGCTGCTCTGTCCCTATAACAGCTTTCCTGGAAGGCCTCTCATTCAATCAGATCTGAGTAACCAAAGTTACCTGTTGTATGAAGATATTTTTAGATATTCATATAAAGGTAGATATTTCTACCATCAGTTACAGGGGGTTCTCTATTCTGATTCTATATTCCTATAGAAATTCATTCAGTGTATATTAAGACATTAGTGTGGTATATTAGTGTGTCAAGGATCTGTTAAGTCAATGTAATTGTTATATTGCAACAGTGAGAGTAATGACTCACCAATGTTGGTTAAAAAATTCATTTTTCCAAGATCCAGTCAGTGGGCATTTGTTGCAACTGTGTTAGCAGCTACTAACACTAAAGGTTTGGTTAGAGACATGCAGTGGGTCATTAAGATTTGAAAAATTGGTCTTTTATAGCCTTTGCTAGAACAGCCAATTAAACTCAGGGTCGTTCTAAGCTATACGACAACACCATAACTGCATCTGAGGTTACAGCAACCTGCGCGATAGCTTTGTTCAGTCTCAGGCAATTTACTTTCAATCTGAAAGAATCTGGAACACAGATAACAAAGAAACTGATTAAGAATAAAAACCTTGAGATATACGAGCAGATGTATTCTGCTTTTTTAACTACAACCACAGACTTAAAGCCTTGGAGTGCAAAAGAAGCATCATAACATGATTAAAATGGGAAAATGTTTAATTAAATTGCATAGGACTTACAGAAATATTAAATTGTTACTGTTACTTGCTGTGTAGTTTACTTGTAGATAATTGAACAACTTACTAACATGCACAAAGATGCAGAAAATCTATGTCTACATTTTCTATCCATTTAAACAATTATAAAAACTTTCCACCATGCATTACACACTCCACTAACTATTCAATATTCTACAAAACTGGACTGCTGAGGCACCAAAAATGTATATAAAAATGTCAGAGACATGGGTGGCACTTCCATAATTGTTCCCTGTCGAATCTGTGCTGTCCTTACCAAACAAGGACGAAAATGAGTTCATTGAAATAGACAGTTCATTAATACACAGTCTAAAACCGTCCCAACATTAACCACAAAAGCAGGAAATTCCTGCAGTTCAATCTTGGCTAATTTTGGGACATTATTGCTTAGTTGAGGAACGCATTCCACCACACGCCAGGCTCATCGGATAGAGTTCATCAGTATTCCCCTCACTGACAGACACTTCAAAGTGCGCAAGAACCCAGAATAAACTACAGAGGGAGGATTGAAGTCGAGCAGCAAAATAATACAATGTCCTAGGTGGGCTACTTTGCAAGCATTGCTGAATTTCTCTTACAATAACAGAAGAAAAAAGAATGTGTCTACTTTCTATCTGTTGTCCTCAGGTTGTTTTTGAAGGCTAAGCATAAAGGAAAATGGCGCTGGTACATAGAACCATGTCCTTAAGCCAGACCCATGTATTGAGTGAACTCTGACTGCCTCGGACAACTCCACGATGGGCAGCAGCAAGGTGGAACTTGTTCAAGCGTTTGAAGGGCTTGAAGAGCTTTGAGGAGCAATGGTTGGAGTTGGACTTCTACCTTACATACACCAGTTGTGGCTTGTGCTGAACCATTGGTTTAAATCAGAGCACAACATGAATGATGAACTGGCAGGAAGAACCCAGGAACTTTCTCAGGACACTGGCTAACGTTCTCTCAAAGTTTAAAAAACATTAGTAGAGCAATACTAATAGGTAAATATCAATGTATAATGCTTTATTTTTTATTATAAATTATAATTTAATATTAATAGGTGCAATGCTCTTGGTCTTGGTGGCATATCCCACACGTTTTTATTTTTATGTACTAGCCATCTGCATGATAGCCTTCAAAAGCAAGCTAATTCCTGCAAATATGATTTCTATATTTGCGACCTGAGCCAAAATGACTTTCTTTGGTAATGCTGTCCATAGGCAATAAGTTGCTAACCTGAAACATTTCTTTAAAGTCTACACACCCCCACAGTAGCTTGAGAAATAACTGCAGGCAACATACTGACAGATATGTATATTTTTATTTCCTCGGGGGTCAAGAACTGTACAGATATTTTCCTCAGGCATTTATATTCCTGTGAACCTGAGCACAGTTTAAAATCTTCATCCCCTGAATAATATTTAACAGTTAATAGTGCGCTTGTTACTCACAAGAGCAGTATGAAGCAATTCCAACTTATCAGCGATGCAATTTTTATGAGTTCCTCCTCTCAGTGGACTAAGTTCTCTCAGCTTCAGAGCTTTTAAGACTAAACATCACAACCAGCATTCAGAGACTAATAATCGATAACCCACCTCCTCCCCTTTAAACTAAATTTTCCCACAGAAAGCGTCTGTGCTTTCCATAGACTGTGACCTTTAAACCAGCTGGGTAATGCTGCATTTTTCAAAAACCTCTTCAATTATTCATGACATTTTTTGCAACATTTTCATCACATACTTTTTTCCCCTCCAAATCATTCCCCTGGCACACAATAGACAGTCTGTGTTTTACTATGATGAACTTATTGTTTTATTTACAAGTACAACAGGAACTTGCTACGCCCCACCCAAAACTGCAGACCAACACATCAAGAACATATAATTACATTATAGGCAAAGATCCACTCAAGGGCAACATGCACTCTCACACACACTCTCTCTCTATTTTGTCCATTCCTTAATCTAGTTTTTAAACCAGCACATTTCACCACAGGACAACTGCATTTTTGTCTTACAGAGTGCCCTACAAAGTGTGAATTTCCATCTCTCAGTGCAGAGTGCCCTAACAAGTGTGGATAACAGTTGGATAAAGGGATTGTAATGACAGCATGAGCTCAATGCTAAGTAGATGTTTAATTGTTTTCCTTTGTACCATTAGCTAACGCCCAGTTATCTTTCTATGTGGAGTCAACATGCCGGTTTATTTCATAATCCAAACATCTCTATAATCCAATTGAGACTGAGGCCAGCTCATGAGGGCTGCTGTACCAGTAGGCCAGCCATGAAAATAAGCTTAGCGCTAAGCATCATTATAGGCCCTATTACAACAATAATAACAAACGTAATATGGTTTTATGATCTCCCCATCCCTCCATCTGTCTCCCTTCTATCAGCTGCCTGCCAGGGACCTGCCCTTTCCATTTCTGCCATCTGGACTCAATAATGTATCTCCAAACACATTCTGTTTCCATGTCAGTTTCTCTCTTTGTCGTCCTTTCCTGACAGCCTCTATTGTGCTTTTAAAGGAACAGCGCACCGAAATAAATAACACTGTTATCATTACTTATGTCATGATCCACTTCAATGTTGTTTTTTCCCCATGGAACCCTTTGAAGAAAGTTTAAAAATATTTACAGAGTTCTTGTCATAAAATGATAAAAATATTCCAAATTGCTTTTGCATTATTCCAAATGTAGAAAAATAACAATAAAACTACAATGACGGTAATAAAATAAAAATAGAAATTAAGGTGAAGTTAACAGATGTGTCTTTGCAGAAGTCATATAATCGCATCTGTTTGTAACAGACTTTGCCAGGCTAAAAAAGTACAAATAAATGGTGCATGCAAGATATTTCAAAGCATTTAAATATGTATTCAATGCTAAATTGAAATAAAAACTGTGGAAGCAGATTGGATTCCTCTGGAATCTTAAAGGAGATTCCCAAACTCCACAAATTTATTAAGAGAATTTAAAGGTACAAGGGAATTATTTTTAATAGCAGCTTTCAAACATTCTGTTAAAAGAAAAACATTTATTCCCAAATTAGGCGTCACCACTCAATGACACCTCAACCCACAAATGTGTCACAGTTGTCTCTGTTCATTAGGAAATAGTATTTTAACACTGAGAAAATGACACAATACACCTTTAAGAGAAAATTGCTGTCATTTTGAGACTGGAGGCCATGACTTCACTGAATACCACCAAATGTTAAGGTGTTCTAATGGATGTTGGTCGCAGATGTGTTGTGGTCTAGTTACAAGCATTAAACAGACAAAACTGATGCTTAAGAAACAGAGATAACATAAGGCGTCGGGTGTAAGTAAACTTATGCCATGGCTGACTTTTCTGCTCTTACACATGCACACACACCCAGCCACACACACACACACACACACACACACACACACACACACACACACACACACAGCCACACACCCAGCCACAAACACACACATACCCAGCCACACACACCCTCTTGTGAGGTGAGATAGGAAGGCATAGGTTGCGATTTCCCTTTATTCCCATCACCGGTGGAGTCACAGGGGAGCTATGAGGGCCCTTTAAGGCAAAGTTTACAAAGGGAAAAACATCACAGATCGCACATTGCAATGCCAGGCAACAGGGTTCAACCCTGTAAGAGGTGTTAAATATTTATGCCTGCATGTTTTGTGCGTCATGTTTGTGTCCAGCTTTGGTAAATCATGCACACATTGGTTAAAAATCAACAAAAATATGTATATATAAGAACTGAATAATTAAAAGCCCATCAAACATCTAAATCTTAAATTAGGATTTGAGACTTGACTTGAATTTGTAGTTCATTTATAAACGACACTGGCAATGTATAATAATAAATGTGTCAATTTAAGCTGCGTGGAGTGAATTCATGATGAGCTAAAAAGGGAACGGACAAAATCGGCTACAGAATGATAGAAATATAATACTATAAATATACTTCTATTCCTTCACTATTAAAAACACCTAAACAATGATTCTTATGTCAGGAACTGTTGCAGTTAAAAGTTGTGGGGTTTTTAATAGTTTCCTCACATTTCCTCACGTATGAATGACAGAGTTGGTGGAAATGATACACATCTGTGTGTATACAGTATCACGGCTTGTGTGTCCTAAACTACCTTCTTAGTGAGATAAAAAGATATTCTATTACATTCCATTGAATATATTGTTATGTGCAAATGACAAATTTTAACACTGATAAAAGGATTTTGGTCATAATGACCAAAATGTCTGGTGCAATATTACAAGGAATGAACTTAAGGAATGAAATACTTCCTACACCATTAACTAAAATGATGCATCATTAACTAAAACAAAAAACTTAAAAACAAAACACTCAAAAATATAACCTTATGGAAACTGAAATTATGATTAATAATCTAGAGGATTCTGTACACCCCTTTCACCCCAAATGAGAATGAAAAAATCATATTCATTGCATTTGAATTGGAACCAATTCACATCAAAGCATGCATGTGTTCACACTAAGCCATTGACACAAAAGTGAAGAATGAACCGAGCCTGGAGTCGCTCCAGGCTCGGAAGAAATGGACAGACCTGTCACACACTCTGCACGCATTGTTACATGTCTTTGAGAAAAATGCCATGAAATGTTATTTCCCTCAGGGCTCCGACTATTCCAGATCCTCACACACAGACCATTATTGTCCGTGTGGGTCATTGTCACATCCTACTGCGACAAACAAAATTCATCTTGGCCCCTCGGAGAGGCTGCAGACAGAACCAAAGTCCCACACGAGAGCAAAGGTCAAAGCCTGCAAGCTCTGGTGAGGCTAATAACAGGCAATAACTTCGTACATCGGCTTGTATAGAGACAGTGCTGCTAACTGACAACGTCTTCCTCATACAAGACACAAACACAAATCTGTGCTGTCTCCAGAGTCAATAGTCTTTAGAGAGCTACAGAGCATGCTAGCATATGAACCAGTCACAACACATATTTTATATTATTAAAGGCGTTTTGTACACTACAGAAAGCTATGAGAGTATTATCTTTGCTTAATAACAAAATCTCGCAATATAAAAATAAGTCCAAACAAGTCATTATTAAAAAAAAATGCAGTATTTAAGGCCAAACCTTGAAAGCTGAGATATTTTAACTATTGAAATGTTGACAATACAAATTTACAGAAAATTTACCAAATGTCCAGTTTGAAACAGGAAAGGAAAGTTTTAAAAAGGCAAGTTCCTTTTATAGTTGTATATATATTTGTATAAATGTACTTAGCATTGCTTTACTTCAGCTGCTGATGAGCAAAAAACCTTAAATTGTCCTGCAGCAAAACCGGCACAACTTCTCTCTGTTAACTTCAATATTTTGCTCTCTCTTTCACTGTCTGTTTCATTCATACAATCCCATCTGTTTGGCTGCTGCGCTTGCTAAAAGTCTCCGTGCCAATTGCCTTGTGACAGAAACAGTTTGTACAGACTTTGGAACGAAGAGTAGGGAGAACAGAACGTGTGACGTTCCCACCGCTAACATAAAATGTGTCGGCCAATGACAGACATGAAGCCTTAAAAACAAACTGTGTGGGTTTCTGTGACGTAAAGACCAATAGAATACATGAATACTTAATTTCAGAGCAACTACTGAGTTGGTTAGTGCCACTTTTATTAGGAGAAAAAGTAAAGTGGGCAGTTAGTCAGTGTAGTGAGTCAAAACCTCTCTTTCTCTCTCAGCAGGGCTCTGACAGTGACAGGCCTCCAGGCTGGATCACTGAGAGTTCATCTCGGTGCACTTCAGTCTCAGTCACTCTTACTCATCACAACCTGAATGTTTCTCGTGTGCTTCAAAGAGCACTGGCATCAGCAGTGTGCTTTAACCAGACATTTACGGTTGAAGTCGCGAAGCCCATGTGGTTTTTGCAAAGTCAAGACTGCAAAAACATCAAATGTAATATGAATGATCAACGGAATGAATAATAATAAAACTGTTCCCTTAGTCATTTTAAATATCCAATTCTATACTAATATTGACAGATATTGAAACAATTTGTGGTACCATAAAATCACAAGTAAACAAGCATTTTAACATTTAACAAATACAAAAAGTTATTTCACAAATGTGTATATTATTATTGCTATTATTGTTATTATTATTAAAAACCACTGCAAATAACTGCTCCCTACATCTAAACACCAACACAAAAATGAACAAACACAAAACAAGTGAAAAATTAAACTATAATAAATCCTGCTTCTGGTGCAAACCAGCACATTTCAGCAGCTGATATCAACCTACTGTCAGTGTGTAACACAAACAACACTTTGGCAACACATTGTTTGATAAACTCTGCTTTTCTCAGACAGACTGAATCCATTGAAACTCATGAAAAGACCAGGAGGTTGATTTTCTCAAGGAATCATTTCTAATATGCTCAGCCGCTCGCGTCCAATGAAATGGGAAACGCATCGATTGAAGGTTGGTTTTGTGTTTGCAGGAGCGAATGATCAATAACAATGCAGATGTTTGTTTACCGTCTGCACCGCTACTCAGCTGAAGAAATAAAACGGCTGGCCTCGCGAGTCACGACACTGTGAGGAACCGTTTCACAGAGTTTCAAAAATAAACTGAGTTTCCTGCTTAACTCGGTGTCAAAGTGTTGTGCTGTTTGTCACCGCTTACTGTGAAACTCTAAAATGAAAACAACTGATTCTGTCTGACTGACAGCTGAAGTACTGGGTGTCAGTGCATACTCTAGTATAATACTGTAGCTAGTACACTAACTTTATAAAGCAAAAATCTAGGTCAAAACAAGACGACTTGGGGGGAAAAAACAGGTACCTGCTGCATACATTAGTACACTAATATACAGTAGAGTTGGATGAAAAGTTTGACTTACACAATACCAGCCATTGCCATCTTGGTAAACGCAAGAATCTCAGTTCCACCTGTATGTGTCAGTCTCAGATATTCACGAGAGGTCAAGCTAATACAACCTTTCAGGCTATCCCACAATTCCCTGCATGCTCCACACCCAGTCAGCAGATTTCAGTGTGTAAAAAGCTTATTAATGGCTGTAAAAATAGCTATACATCTTCCACTCTGTCTCTCTCCATCCATTTTTAATACATAGGGAATACATCCCAGAACTCTGTCATCTGTTGATGGCTAGGCGGTATTTCTAGACCCCTACAGGCAAGTGCTTTGACTTATACGGCCTTAAATTAAGCCGCAGTGAGTGGGAAACCAAGATCTTATTTTATGGGATGTGGCAGGTAGGACTTCCACTCTTCACACGCAAAGGTTGAAGGAGTTACTGATGACCTGTGTCATTCGCTAGAGACAGGGGGGTTGTTCCCAGTGAACACTGTCACTGCCTACACAGCCAGCATCTTAACAGAACCACATTTGGAACACTCTCGCAACTCTGTGCTGCACAAATAGTGCTCCTCATGGGAAATGAAACTTTGTGTATATATCGAAGTACCATGGGATTACTAGCGTCTGATACTAGCTTTGTGATAACACCACAGTATTTTCATTTAATTTGGACATTTGAAGAATTGAGGAATACTCAACCACAGTATGGCCTGTTTACTGTCAAAGTGGTACAGTAATGAATTATAAAAATTCTTTTCACAGCTAAATTTTATTCATAATTTAACTTTTGCTTTGAACTGTCTTGATTAGCAAGTCCTTTAAGAAAAGGCTTTGACATTTGTCATAAAGGTTTTGCTTCATCTTCAGGTTCCATCCATTCCCAGATTTACTCAGACTTTGAAAATGATGCAAGTATACGAAAGCCAGACACATCAGTTCCATAAAACACTCAGAATTCTTGCCTTTTCTGAAGCGTTTAAAACCGAGTGAAATTGGTATTCAGCACTGGTCAAGCGAAGTGTCCAGCGTTCGCCGAATTCCTGGCATTTTTGCTTTTGACCTTCAGAAGATGATTCGAGCTAAAACGAGGCTTTTCATGCATCAAGAACTCATCTGTATCCTCATAACACATCTGAATGTGTCCAATCAAAGGTGTAATACGACCTCTACAGATCAGAGCCATCTGCAGCTGTGTTTTCTGAATAACTACTACAGCAAGACAGTTCTCCATGAACGGCCTCTTGAACTGAAAAAGAATTCAATTATAGCCCACAAAGGACAATCTTTCCTTGAAACCAACGGGTCAAAGCATACTTCTGTCACCCCCGGTACGCACAAGTACAGAATGAACCACAGAGCTACTTTAGGAGAGCACACGCCATTCTGACACCAAAGACAACAAAAACACTTGTTGTTTACATTTAACAGTTCTTTTTTTACAGTAAAATATTGTTGAGGATACATAGACAAACACAGACTTAAATCCAAAAACTTCTCTGGGTTTGGTCCAAATTTTAAAGCCCTCCTCTCCTGAACAGAACGCCAAACGTACGTTACCGTATATAAACTCTTCATGTTGACTCATGAAATTGTCTACATGTTTTTTTAGTGTTAGGTTATGCCATCAAGCAGCTGCCTTTATATTTATTTATTTATTAAATATAACTATAAATAAAGATACTTTTCCTCATGTGGTTCATACAACGCATTCTCTACTCAGACTGCCAGGTTTACATGAAAACTGACAGGAGAATACGACAGCATTTACATGCAAACGAGACCAGCAACTCCACCATAGATCTCACCTCAACTCACCTTGGAAAATGGCAACACATTTGTGCGTCGCATTGCGAAGCATCAAACCATGACATTGTATGTTTATGCAATAAAACATCCATCACAGAAAGTAATGGACACATATAAGCGTTGGTTATTTGTAGTGAGGGTTTGGATATGAATTTTTGGGGGGAGGGGGTTTGAACATTTCTGTGTGGCACCTTTAAATGACTGATGTCTCAATTCCGGCGGGTGTTGTGAATGATAACAAGCAGTTGTTTGTTCTCAAAAGCATTTCTCCTCCTCAGCATGTGCTCTCATTGCAGAATTGCCCTTCACCTCACATCCACAAAAACACATAGATTTCAGTTATCTCAGTGTGACGCTTCTTCCTGCTGCCTCTATCCACAATAATTACACAAAACAAAAGCTCCAATTCTCAGACAAGCATCACAATCAAGTATATTTTTACCTTCACATTGATGCATTTGGCAGACGCTTTTATCCAAAGTGAAATACTGTATTCCTCCAATGCACTGCCTCAGTACATCACGTTCCCTGGAAATCGAACCCATGACCTTGGCATTTCAGCTCCATGTTTTACCAATAAAGCTAAAGGAACCTATACCTACAGCTTAGGGTTACTGTAAACTAACAAACTTTTATTCTTATTTATGCTATTCTGAATATTACAGAGGATGTAATGAAAGATGGAGAATTTGGATTTCAGACTTTGTTGGGAAGACCTGGGTAGCCTAAAAGGAAGTAAAAAAATGCTCAGAAGTATTAGCATGTGTGTTTTTCAATGTATCATGCTAACGTATCATGGTAGTACCATGGTGTTTTTTAGAAGTATATACATTATATACAGTAACCATACATTTGCAAAGTGCATTAGCAATGTTTCCATTACTGAACCATGGAAACACTTACAGTATGATTTTTGACAGGTGGTAAGATTAAGGTTGCAAGCTCAAGTCCCAAAAGGGCCATTTCATGTTCCCATCATCGTGCCCTTGAGCTAGACACTTAACTCCAGGGACAGAGTTCCTGTCACAATAATACACTGTATGCCACTTAAAATATCTCCCAAACCAGTAAATCTAATGTAAATGTAAGGTTACCATGTTGCAAAAGTAGACCTGATGCAGTGAACTACGCAAGCAGAATAAATACATTCCTGAAACATTAATAAAGTAAATCTCTCTTCAAATTAAATATACTGACTAGAAAACCACAATAAACCCTGGATTACAAAACTTATTTCAACTTATTTAAAAAGAAACATTATAATGTAAAACTTACAAGAACTAATAATTCTGCAAACTTAAAATGAAAATAAAAGCACTACTTGCTAAATGATAAATAAAAGGTCTTTCATTACTGGTCCACAGTGAACGTTTTGATCTGCATATAAACTTTATAAAAATTCAGCAGGGCTTCTTTAACACATATTTACCGCTCTTGGATGCATATCCTTAAAATACATGCAATTAGCTCATACAGCTCTCATTTACACACTACAAGAGCGGAATCTGCTTTGAATTAGTGCAGCTGTGTTGGTTAAATTGCAGGTTTAACATTTGATAAGCAGCCTGATTGTGTTCATTAGGCATTCCTGCTTCTGTTTCTATGAGTTAGTCCCCATGCAATCTGACAGCCGTGGGTTAACAGCCACGAGTCATTACCCAGCCCTGCTTGTGGTGATAATTTGAAACCTTTTTGGTGCATTTCCTCAAAAATCTCACATTGTGTGCAAGTCAAAGCGCAAACCCGGCCGGTAAAGGGCCAAACCATAGCTGCCGTCGCGCATGAACACGCCCACTGAAATGAATGATGGCCGCTCTCGCCACGGCCTCCTTCACAGTCTATCACACTGTTGTGTTGCTCGACACGAACGCCAGATCTGTTGCTCTACGAACATCTGTACTCATTTGCATATTAATGAATAATTATGTTAATTTGATTGCCGCTGACTTCTTGATTTCTGCGGAGGGAAATTCGTCTTGTGTGGCTGTCTGGATTGATGATCAATAAATTATTTATGCATTCATACATCATTTACTACAACAATACATTCTTCAATTTACACAAAACCAGCAAATATCACGCGCAGAAATGATTTAGTGCAAACAATTATTATCCTGAGCAGTATTTTTGTCTTGTGTTCCAGTTTTGAAAAAAAAAATGCAAAATTAAGATCTTTAGAGAATCTTGCATTACATTGGGAAAGGCAATTTTTTTTTCTTTAGAGTATACTATAAACCCCACTTTTTCTTTCCATAATCTTTGAAAAATCTTTCCAAAGTAGTTGTTTCTTCATTTTAGGACACAGACACCTAATTTCTAACTGTTAGCACACAGACAGTAAAAAAAAATTAATGTTGCATAAGGCTCTTGAACAGTCACAGCACAACCACACATTCGACAAAATACCAGAGTTGCAACATCTCTGACTGGATTGGTTCTGATACAATGACTTCTTTCTTTGGTCACGCCCACAGCCTCTCTCTCAGATTCAGTCTCATGTATAACTGCACAGATATGATGGATGATACAGACTCTATCATAAGGATACAGCAATAGCGCCGTACAGTACCTCTAAATAAATCCTATGAGCTCCGAGACCCCGAGGGCATGGAGTCAGAGCTGAAACGCCTTTAAATCTCTCTGCATTAGAGTAACTACAGACATTCAGTTTTAATGCAGCACAAATGCTTGAGCCAGTGTCAGCCACACTTTAAATGGTAATGAGTAGTCAAGGCAAACTGGATGAGAAAGCTGCATTCAACAGTGCCCTGAAAGTGATGTAGATCTTTCAGAATGAAGGGTGGCAGGATTTCAGAGGTTTGTCTGGGACTTGTGCCAGAACTCTGGGGCTTGTGCCAGGACTCTGGGGCGAGCACCTGTACAACGCCACACAAAAAAAAGGACTTCAGGTGGAACAAACAACACGTGCTAATAGCATTAGTATTAGGCTTTCCTCTGATTATAAAAGAATTTGTGCACCTATTGCTTGATTAGACCTTAGAAGTAATTCTGACAGAACACTAAAACTTAAGAATATAATATTTATCAAGCCTTTATATAATCTCAAATTGATAATTCTTCATTTTCTAATCTTCATGTCACTTCAAGTTTCTTTTTTCATTAATTATTTTCTCCTTTTTCTCTATTATTTTCTCCTTTTYCTTTTCTTTCCTCCTTTTCCTTTTCTTTCCTCCTTTTCCTTTTCTTTCCTCCTTTTCCTTTTCTCTTTTCCTTTTCTTTTCTCTTTTCCTTTTCTTTCCGTCTTTCCATCTTTCACTTCGAAAACATACAAATCAACCTACAAATTGAATTCCCATGTAATGAGGCCTGTCATCCACTAGACCAGCAGAAATCAATACCACATAAAACACAAAACATTGTTATCAAGTGAAATGATCAGGCAAATAAAGGACCTTGTGATGTAAAATGAGAATCGGCTCGCCTCACTGTAACTCCTCTCAACAGATTGTTGGAGCATATGGGCTGAAATGAATACCGTAACAGAGTCATGGGTTTGCAGGTGGAACAAATCACAAGCTCATTTACACAAGACTCTGTTATGCTCTTAAACAGCCTCACAGTTTCATTCTGCCTGTACAGGAAGCCGTGTTCACATCAAACAACATTCAACATCGACAGACGAAAGCTGGCGTGCTCCAGAATCGGCAGAAGACAGCACGCCGACATAAACAGCTGACATATTTTCTCCTGAACGCACATTTTTTGCTAGTTGCAGCCCCTGTCAGGTCGTTCTGTAACATAGATGGTTTAATCCGCCTTTAATACAGACTGCATTACAGCATTTTCCCCTAAACCGTGAAGTACATCAGTGAAGTTAGAAGACGGACGTCCAGAAATAACATAGCTTGCCTCCCTCATCCATCAACGTGGCAAAATGCAGCACAGGGCGCAAACAATAGCCACTCTATTTATAAAGACAGGTCTGTTAATCTGAACCCTGGAACAAACATGTATAGGAAATCTACACAGATAAAAAGACATACAGGTATAAAATTATCTACTGCTTGACATAATCCTGACAATGACAAGTGAACTGAGAACAGTTATATTTCTTAGTCACCATAAAACGTATTTCTATCATTAAAAGTCTATATATTTGTTCTTATGACAAACACATTACTTGTTGCGTGATAAAAAATTTGTTAGATGTTTTTGTTTTATAAATATTTAATCTTATCTTACAAACACATCTGCATATTTGTAACAAACAATATGTAAGATAATACATTTTTCAAAAACATTGCACTCTGCTTCATGTCACATTCACCTTTGAAAATGACTGCTTACATATTTAACTGTTCTACATCATTAAAACACATTAAACATGCATCTAAAAATGTTGTATGTTTAAGCTGCTAATACTTTGTAAAGGGAGTTACGGTTTAATTTACCCATCAAAGCTAGTTTTACTCGCTTGGCACTTGATGGGTGTTTATTGTGGACACTGCACACACACACACACACTCTCTGTCTGACAGAAGACATGAGAAGCAAGTGAACATATAAACATCATGTTAGACAAGGAAGGCAAACAGGATGAGCAGACAGAGAGTCGAAGTGAGCGAGAGAAGAAAGATAAGACGTGAGACAGAACCCGATGGAGACCGATTCTGTGTTGATCTTTCACAGCTGTGAATGTTTCCCTGACTCAGAACATCACCCTATTAAACCGGAACAAGACGCCTCGCCCCTCTCAAGGACCTCAATTGAAAACATAACAAAATGAATACAATTCTGATAATAAAGGCTACAGACAACATTTGTCATTACAATTAACAAATACATGTTACAAAAACGTTCCTTTATCTCACCATCCAACATTCTCTGATGTTTGGGCACTTGTGTTGACAGCAGAGATAACAGGGCGAAGGTGGGGGGCAAAGCTTACCTAGGAGAGACCACCTTGTAGCGAATTTAATAAAGCGTGGCAGAGATTTGCACCTGCAAAAGACAGCAGATCTCCCCCCGCTGGACAGAGCCAACCTGTGCTGCTCTCAGATAACAACTATCTGGCAGGTGCAAGCCGGCGACATACCCTGACTCTCAGATGAAGCACGCTGCCATACTGAGGGACACAAGTGTCTATTCAAGCACATCGCATTCAAGCCTAGAATAACTCGAGGGGAAGTTAACATACAACACAAATTTACCTGACAGTTTCAAAGAACAGACTTGAAAAAGAAACTTGTCATTATTTACCCGCACAAAAAAATTTGCATAAAAATAGCAGCCTACAGGTTTGGAAGGATATGAGGGCGTGTTATTTTTGACCACTTTGGAGCAATTTAACTTGTCATTGTACAGCAAAAACTACATAAAGATTCTTAGCAAGTATTCTGCCTCTCATAGATTGAAAAACAGCAGCATACAAGTTTGATATTCTAACGAAAAAAAAACGTTTGTAATTTCTCACCAAAATGTAATTTGCTCTGAAACTACCTTCTCAGATGATGTCACCCAGAACTCCATTTTTACCCCTCTTGACTAACCATCTGTCATGAGACAGAGACCATTTATCATGATCTAATTCATTCCCTGTGGAAAAAAACAAATCCCACTCCTTATTTTTCTTTTCTGGTTGGATATCCTGTTTCACTCTTATGCCACATTACAGTAACAGGCAGCATCATGTAACCCAAATTAAAGTTGTGCCTCAGTTTTAACAGATGCACACATTAAACACATCAATAACAGCATGTTATAATTTTCTGTCATAAATCATTGAGATCACACAGAATATGTTAAATGTTAATTGACTACAAGTAAATACAACTAAATATTTATCTAAACTAACTTCAGGTATAAAAGTCATTCCAAGTTCCAAACAAACTAAATAAGTCGGTCAGCGAGTAAAAGAATATAGTGAATGTTAATGGCAGCCATCCATTAAGACTGTATAATATTCAAGTCTACTGTTGTTTTCAAATTACTGATGCGTTTAGTCTGAAATTAAAACAGTATTAACTTTCAGCTTTACCATCTGTCACACAGTTCGCTCTTGGACGAGTCAAAAATTCTGTTAAAAAGTGCAAAGAAACTTTAATGAGCTGTACCAAACTTCCATCCTGCCCCAAATCTCTCTGGAGACAAAGATAAATTAAATAACTGACAGTCTCCAAACATCCAAACTTTTGTTCATCTTTTTAAGAGAGAATAAAAAATATGCAAAATTCCAATCCTGTGTACAATCAGGCCTCGTGTTTTTTTCTAATTTTGAGGGTAAAAATAATAATGATAATTGCATAAAAGGAACTGCGTCTTAGAAACTGTAATTTGCATAAGATCACAGGATCTTACCAAGTCCACCTGGGAAAAGGATAAAAGGAAGTTTTACAGAAAAACTGCAGATGTAGCCAAAGTTCTCAAAATTAAAAATTAAGTATATATGTTTGCGTTGGCATGTGTGGGCACGCCTGTGTACGTTTTTCGTAAAGAACTTTTAAAAGAAAAACATCAGTTTATTACAGAGCACTTCCGAGTTGCAAAAAACAGTCTCCACAAGAAAATCACCTGGAAAAGTAAGAGCATTTTATGTGAAATGGCTTTTACCCAGACCCTGGACCTCTTATATGTCCTTAGCCATTTGACAAGTGCCAAGCAAGATTTGCTGTTAGTCTAACGCACATTTGCAGTACCACTCAAAAAGTGTTATACACTACAACTAAGGGCTTGAGCGTCTCTCAGTGTGTCCTTATTGTTAACTGTTGAATAATTATAAACAGCTTCAATTGTGTAATAAGGGCACTGAGCGTGTCACATCCTACAAAACATCACAACAGCAAGTTGGTTTGCACTAGCATTCTTAAATCAAAGCTTAAGTGTGCAAAAACCAAACCGGTAACTAGACGCAACCAAACAAGTAGTACGCAATTAACTACAGCTACTGAGTTTAAGTTAAGGACAGCTATTTGTACAGACTCCCTAATGTCCAGTGGCAAATCATTTGAGGCACAGCGTTAAATGCCTTTTGGCAAACACTGCATTGCGCTTGAGGGCAGAAGTCTGCAGGTGTGATTGAACACTTTATACAATTCTTATGCTTGACATCCTGCCATGATGCTGTAGTGTCATCATTAATGTTATTGAGAGACGTTTAGCTAACACCAGCGACAGTTCAGCCACACTTTACTGGACAAAAATACCCAATTTGCACACACTGATGGACAGATAGAGTTTAGGGACCGTCAAAAAATTCAACACACAATAAGCACTCTGAAAATCATCATGGGACAGTTTAAGGTTAATATAATTGGTGGAAAAATATGCCCCATGCTTATTTAAAGTATGTGATGCATGAATCGGTCATTGCATTTGCGGTCCAGAGTGACAGATGAAAATTAGGTTTTGCACCCAGAACCTGCCACCAAAGCAAGAAAAGTAATTACAGGTTATTTGAAGGACGGATGCAGTGAGAACAGGAGTGTGCTAAACAGTGCTAGCATGAACGTTTGTGGAGTACATCACGATCTTTAAACTACAAAAATGCACACCGCAGCAAATCCATAATGTGACATTCTGGAAGTGAAACGGGATGTTTAGTGTAAGAAATGTAGCCAAACAACAGCCTCCTTGAAACACTGCCACCATATGTGAACTTAAAGAAACAGTTCACCCAAAAATATTTAGAGGTTTAGATAAATATTTAGATACATTTACTCACCCTCTCTGCTGTTTCAAACACCTCTAACTTAAATTTTAAATAAATCACAAAAGAATAGGTATAATTAATAAATACAACCGACAAGTCTTTCACTTACATTGTATACAGTATTTAGTTCATAAGCTCACAAATGTATATAATGACACAGATATTTGTACATTGCTCTGTTCTCTCATAAACCAAATGGAAAACATAGATGGCCATAAATGGTGTTTTTAAATTAAATAATATCTGTACCTTTTGTGATAGTTAGCTTTAGGCCTAAGGACAGAAAATTTGATTACCTCAGTATAAAAATCATTGCATTAATAGATTGTATGCATGCGTGCGCATAAGTGAAACAGACATAATTCATTTTGTGGGCAGCATCAGGTCAGCCCCCTGCTGGAAAATGACCTCATACTGACAGCAGTCATGGCTGAGTTTAACTGAGGAGAAATCATGTCAGAAGACAAATTAGACCACAATGATTGTGAGCAATAAAACAATTACACTGCAGAATCAACCAATCAGATCAAGTATCAGACAACTGACACATTTATTTATAATAAGCCTAATTTACATGGAAAGGAGGCAAAATAATTACAATTAATAAATGAATAAGTCAATCATTTAAATACCCCACAGTGCTATTTAAGAGTTCTTGGCATCTGGTTAGATTAAATTGAGGGGACTGTGTGAATACAACTCAGGTTTTTGTGCTGAATTTGCCCCTTAGATTTCCAGTTATACACAAACTGCAAAGCTCAGGACGTTTTAAAAACTGATGAGTTGTGCTACTTTTAGGTACATGCAATATGTCTTACTTAGCTAAACTAAATGGAGACTCCCATACTGGACATCGGCCAGCCTGAGAGGCAGAACGCATTCAGACACATCACGGCTTAGTCCAAACATTCACACTTACTCCAGATGCAGTAAGTCAAAGAGGCCCTGCTGACACAATGTGTCATCACTCCTGATCCGGTATGACTGATAATCCAGATCAGGACTTACAGCTACTGCACACACTGTGCGATTCCAATACAGGTCTTACAGGCCCAGGCAAGGGCAAACACATTAATCATCAATCCATTGTGGTTTCATATAGAGAGCATCCAGTGTTCTTATCCAGTATCAAAATAGAAACTATATTCAAACACTTTAAACAGGGCTGATCTGTGTTATGAAAAATTGTGACTGTTAAAGATAAAAGAATAAGAATGTCTTGCAGAATCTCGCATGAAACACAAGCCAGTGATTTTTAAACTGACAGTGTCTGATTCCCGCACAGGCGCTCTGTCTCCAGTACGTCTCAGGACACTCTCCACTGCCTCCCAAACCTCTCATTTTAAACCACCCTATTTTAAATTCTGTCAACTACTTTTTTTTTACTTTTCAGACCAAGTATTATTATATCAGCACACTGAGGTACTATCTTCCGTACAGCGGTCAATGTTTTCATTTATCTACGGTACAAGCTTACGGACAGTGAGCAAAGTTCACATACTGCCATAATTTAATTCCTATCAATATTTTTGTACTTACAAAAATCACTGTGCTGCAAGACACTCACTAATTAATTTGCCTGTATTGTGTTCAACCCAATAGCAACATTTGAAAAGGATTTCAATATATTTGTGCAAGTAAACATGCATTGCTTATCAGTCCAATCCAAACGCATTCATTCTAACCTCAATCTTAAGGTCAAATTGAGTATTTTATCCTTTATTTAGCAGCTAAAAAGCTCCACATGCACAGAGCAGAGCCATGCAAAATATCAACAGCTAGCTGCATCCCAATCCTGATGTCTGGGGGCTTTTTGTTAATCCTAAATGCACAAAGCTATATTTAGACTGTAAAACATACCAGAAATAAAATGTAAAAACTACATTCAATTAGATGTACAGTTTTCGCCCTGCAGTGTTCATAGCATGTCTTCACATACCACAGAGAAGCACTTGTTTAGACTGTCAGATCATTAGTTCTAGTTTCTTGCTTTTTAAACTGTACAAAAACTTTGCTAAATATCTGATGCTGTTGTTGTAACTAATCTGCCCTTCGCTTGTGTTAACAGATAGTTTCATTAAGTTTTTGGGCACAATCTGCTCAGTAGGACATCCTGTGCTGTGAGGAAGGTCTATTTGTCCCCGTCTTCCTCAGACGGGCCTGTAAAACAGACAGAGTGTGCAAGAGAGAGAATGTGTGCGAGAGAGACAGAGAGAAAGAATGAGAGAGAGAGGCGTTGTATTGTGCTGTAAGGTCATTTTGGCATCTGCCCCATGAGGGGATTGCTGTGGACAAATTGGTAGTCCAGCCGTGTGAGTATTCCAAAAGCTGACTCCAAAAAGCACTACAGAAAATAGCCACTTGTCTCCCAGCAACACACAAGCTTTCAGTAAATAGCATTTTTCATCAGTCCAGCTGATGACAACAGTTGTGCTGTTCTGGAATTCTGCTGTTTATGAACGAGCGACAAATTTGTACAGCCTCATTTAGACTGTACAGGTCACGCCTTAGACAGGTCACGCCTTAGACTTAGATATTTATGGGTAAACTGTAAGTATCGTATAGATAAAAAGGTATAATAGCTGTAAATAGGAACTAAGGAACACTTCTAAGGAAACTTCTAGGCTAAATCTTCAGTTTGACCTCCAAACAAAACTTCATTGTTGCTGATTTCATTGTGCTGAAGAAAAACTTAGTCTGAAGGCAAACAAATGAATCAGTAAGACAGCAGCATTAGGAGACTGAAAAGATGTTATCGCCTTAAACGCAGAGTGATATAGCTCTCCACATTACGCAAGTACCGGGAAACAGACACTGCCAAGAAGAGACTGAAAATTAAATGTGCTATAGCCAGACAACAGAGAAGTATTATTTCCGAAATTATTTTCAGTGAAGGTCCAAACTTTAGTCTTACTTTAAATGTGGCAAAAGACCCTAGTGCTTCTAGCCAAAGACCCGCCCACTTAAAGTAAAGAGTGATTGATTGCTTTAAATGTCAATCACATGGTTCTTCCTGTTTATGACCCATTTAGGGGCGGGGTTAACAGAGACGTTTAAAGTCACTGTAACAAAGCATAAATCACTTTAGCACTTAATAGATGAGGTTTCATTCCAGTATGAAGAATGAATCAGACAGTTAGTGAACAGGGTGTCATGTCTTAAAGGAATGCAACACAATATCATCCACATAATCTGAGTCTGTTAACTATTCTCTTAATTATTTATGCTTACATATAATAGGTCATATAATTACATATAATTGTTCTTGATCTTAATGTTAACACCTGGTTCTTTACATTCTGTAGAAACTTAATAAATCAAAGTCACTTCTTAGGGGTTGGTGGAGACCTTAGATGCTTCCTTGTAATAATAAACGTCCCTTGAGAAGTTCAAGTTAAATTAAATTGATAATAAATAATTATTATCAATTTTGTGGTCCTGGTGAAATCACCAGGACCACAGCTAACAAAATGAAACTAGACAAAGGGTTTTCAAAAAGACAGTTTTCAGCATGTCATGGCAAAATATTGCAACACTGGGTTTATCAGTTTTAAAAAAAAAAAGAAAAGAATATAGCAACAGAATCTAAACTCCTAAAAGACTCTTATAACAATGTATATAGGTTGTTGCCCAAAATAACAACAGTAGACTAACACGCTCTGTCCCAAAACACAGTTAACTCCCTATACAGGGATGCCCCAAGCATTTATATGGCATTACAAGATTGCACAGATTTGCATTGCATACATATGATGCCTTCCATTTAACAACCTGAACACACCCTGAAGGGAAAATTAACAGCAGCTCTGCTTCGGTGGCTGTGGAAAATTTCAAATTTGCATTATAAATTCACGCAAACAGCCAATAATTTAATTCCACAACACTTTAACATCAAAACTTCTGAAAACAGAAAATTAAAATACCCACTCTACTCAGACGACACGATACAAGCTAATTGTGGGAAAATATGAACGCTATTTGTCAAACATTGCATTACGAGTGTGTCACATCCCTGAACTGGCCAGGAAAAAATGTCTTTATTAGTTTGGTTATGAGAAGCGGAGCTTCGTGATGGATCACTCAATCTATCTAATTCAGTTGTGAGCATGAGTAATGGCAAGCCCAAGAGCCACATCATTTTCTAGCTCATCCCGTACCAGTTTCACGGCTACCTGGGGAGGAAATGCACTATAACGGCACAAAAGCTCATTCGACGCAACGCCTCGGTAAACGCAAATGCATTCCTTAAATCCTATTAAAAAGTTGGATGGAACGTGCAAGACTAACTAATCCTAATAAAACTATAGTTCTAATCTGATACGTGATGATGCAGAAAGGAGAAGCATACAGTATGGTAAATTTAAAGGGACAGACCACCCCAAAATGTGGTGTTCCTGTAGTGCAGCTGGTAGAGCACTGAGTTAGCAGCGCAAAGGTTGTGGGTTCGATTCTCAGGGACCACATGTAGTGACAAAATGTATACATGGAATCTACTGTAAGTCACTTTGGATAAAATCATCTGCCAATACATAAACGAAAATTCTGTTATTATTTCCCTTTCTGTTATTCTAAATGTGACTTTCTTTAGTGGAACAGAAAGGTAAGAATTATACAAGCTTTCATTGTTATTTTATGCAATAACAATAAATGGGGACTGAAACCTGTAAGTTTTTAATAAAGAACACAAAAGAACTTTACAAGTCAGCATGACTCGTAAACTACATTCAAAGCTATTTGAAAGCGTTGTGAAAAATAGACCAGAAGTCATGATTCATCAAAAAGACGTGAACTCACAATAATGACCTCATATAACTCACAGAGCTACTGTACGGCCTCACAACACTTAAAAATATAGTTGAATTAACCACTTTCATGTTGTTTCATGCATTTTTTAAGACTGAAAATGTATGGAGAACAATCTTCAGAATGTTTGTGTGTTCTAAAGGAATTACAAAGCCAGATTGTGAAACATGAGGGGAAATGATGACAGTTTTCATTTTTGACTTTCCTTTAAGCCTAAGGCAAATAAAATATAATATTTTAAAACAAGACTCATGGGGACTCGTTTTATTATGATGCAAATAAGGAACAAATAAAAGCAAAACACTAAGACAAAAGTGCCTATGATGCAACTATCTGTTAACACTCAGTGTCTCCGCTATCAATTAAACTCTGATTGGAGTTATTTAGATGTGATTATATTTAAATTTCAGATGTCTATGTATATAGACTACATGATTAATAGAAAAGACAGAAAGTGTATGGAGGAGTCGGGTTCGATTAACCATCAGAGGGATCCCCTCCGTGTGCGCATGCCTGCAGCACCCGCGCTGCTCTCCTGTTGGCAGGGTTATCAGCATGCGGCCCTCTGCATTTCAGCACGTCTCTGAGATAAGTTTGGACCATGACAAATGAAATGCGGCAGAGAGAGGGAGAGAGAAAGTGGGAGAGAGAGCACCTGCTATTGTTGCTGCTTTTGAGGTAGCGCAAGGCCTCGCTTAAATAAATCACAACCCGCCGTCAGACGATGAGGCGAAAAAAAATCTCACACGCCTGTGACAAAATGCAGGGAGCGGAGCCAAACGCTGTGGTATCAGTGTAAAAACTGTTCAAAGTGTCTAAAGATGAAAGCAATGGATTATATTTTCACCAACAGCAGGGGACAGCTTGCCGCAGTGCCATTTCAACAAATCGCAGTAAACATTGCCTTTAATACGTTCGTTTGAAATCCAAATGTTCCTTTCACAATCTTTTCTCAATAAAGCTCCTGTTTAAAAAAAAAATAACATGTAGAGCTGAAAATATCCGGTAATTAGCATTGTGGGAAATTTGTACCTCTTAGCACAGATACTGTAATCACTAGAGAGATAGAAAAGAAAACTACTAATAGAAAAAACTGTGAGAATTTGTGAAGCTGTATATGGTTGCTGAAGGAATAATTGCTTTCATAAAATGAGAGATTTGACAAAGTTTGGGAATTCAAATGCAAATGTATAAATTATCAATGTCGTTTACTTTCTACATAAAAAACACTTTCACACCAACTAAACTCCACTCCAATGTTAAACTGACTCAAATCCTCCAAATAAACTCTAGTGTAAAAGCCCAGGATTCAGATTACTGTGCGATCTCATCAATCAGAGCTTTGACAGCTCAGTCCAGGCAGCTTCTCGGCACGCTGACCTCTGTTATTTTAAAGGTGGGTGACAACCGAGTCTGTCACATATCAATTTGAGTGACAAACACTTCAGCCAATGGCTTGTCTTTTACTTTAGCCCCGGCTATTATGTGCCTCAGCTCCAAACGGTTTTCTGAAGACTCACATTTATAAAGCTCGTTACCATATCATGAACTCTGGGGCATGTCAATAAATTGTACCTAGAACACTGGACCTAAATCACTGAGTTTTTTACTGCATGTAATACATTTTTATAGCTTCTAATATAAGAACTGGCTGGAAGAAAAAAAACTCCACAGGCGCAATGATCAAATCAAAGCTCAGCCTGTCACGAAAACACTACCTCTAAATACAAAGTTCTAAAGTTGTATGCCAGTTTATTTGTTCTTCCTGGCGGCGTAGCCATCAAAGCTTATGAGGAGAGGACAAATGAATGACAGCCCTGCTGTGTGGGCTAAACTACCAGCCTCTGAGCTGTTAAAATCATCACAGGACCATTAAGATCCTTAAGGACCCAGGACCTAAAGAAAATGAGCCAATCACATGATTTAAAACAAACCTCCACCAGAGCCTCTCAGGAGGCAGTAGGTAGGAGGCAAAGCGGTTGTTATGACAGATTAGCCAGCAGAGACTTAAATCAACGGTTAATGGGGCTGTTATGGAGGGACTGAAGCAATGCATCTGGCACCACATACAGCTCATGAGCCGCTTCATCTGTTACAATCTGCAAGCAGCCATGTGAAGATCAGCTGCAAACCCGGACTCTCATCCACAGAGGCGGAGACGGTCACCGCGGCGACAGGAGGGGAGAGAGGGGAAGGGTGATAAAAGTGATTTAAAAGTTTCGGTTTGGCCAGGTGCTGCTTTTACGTCCGCTGTGCTTTTGCACCGATAGCAACGTCCAAATGATTCACAACGTGTGTGGAGCAGAACTGGAAAAAGAGAAGAAACGGGCATGAATGAATCACCGGGTGACAAAACACTGAAGCAAAAACACTGAACTTTTGACAATACTAATAGTCTGTGGGGGAAAAAAGAATAGACAGCTGAGGAAATTGGAAAATCTAGTACCAAATGAGGCTGTGCCCTTAAAGGGACAGTTCACTCAGACATGAAAACTTCATTTTTGTGTTTGAGTGAGTAATCAATGACTGTGTCATTATTCACTCATAAAAGAACAAAAATTCTGTCACTAATCATTTTTTAAATCAATAATAATTTGTTTCATGATACACAATAATGAGAATTTATTTATTGTCTATAAAAACACAGTGACAATGTCTGTTAAGCTTCATAAAGGATAAACCATGTCAATAATACTCCAAGTCTTTTGAAGATGGAGACAAAAAACAACCCTTATCTATACTTTGAATATTCAGACACTAAGTCACACAAAAGTTAAAAGCTTCTTGAGGTAAAACAATTCCTATGCTGGGCTGTATTAAAGCGCGTGTAAATGGCTTCTGTGGCAGAGATTGATTTAGAGGATATTTAAGAGTAAAATTCAGTTCACAACCTTCTCACAATAACGGAATCATCTCTCAAAAGCAAGACAGCAATAACTGCATCATATTTCAAAACAATAGATACATGTTTTTTTTTTTTACCAACAAAGCCTTTACCATCAGCATAAAGGCTCAAGAATATCTGTATTCCTCACAGTAATTTTGCACTGAATGGTCTCAGTGTACCTCAATGTTTTCTTTGTTGACGAATGTCACGTCTTGATCTTGTCCTCAGATTTACTTGTCTGCCCCTCGGTGGTTAAAATAAGAGCTTTTTGCATGTTTTGTGGTTAGCGATTCTCACTGGACTAAGGGAAGGTGAGCTGTATCAGAGCTGTTTTGAAGTGTCCCACTGTCACAGTCTGAATACTTCGAAAAGTAGCAGAATTCATCTACATGCATTCAGGGAGGACGAAATGGAATAACAAAACAGAGATTATAATCAAAACTGTATTTGCAGGGCTTGCCTGTACAAAACTGTCAGGCACAATGCTAAATTTAGTGGATAGTTGCCAGGATTTTGTGTGGTTGCCAAGATATTCAGGGTGAATTTTAGCACATTGCTATGCAGTTGCTAGGTGGCTGCCTAATGGTCCAGGTCAAAAGAGCCCTCCCTCAAATCTGTATAATATTCTGGTCGCTAGATACGCTCACGTCTCTTTCAATGCAGTAAAAAAAGTAATAGAAAAACAGATTCAAATTTTTGTACTTTCTAAAGCACACTTTAAAAAGGTATTAGCACAGCTCTCCTCAACATGGAGCACGGTTTGAGAACCGCTAATAGTTCCATTTCACAGAATGTAAAAAAGATCTTCACAGGCTTACATCAAAATTGTTCTTCTCAATCGAAGAGTTCCAGATTCCCTAAATATCATCTGTCAGTTTCTCGATTTATTCTTTTAAAAGTGGCCATCACAAAACAATGTTATCCAAACAAAAAATACAATATCAGCGAGTTGTTTATTGGAACAGGAAATTAAAGTCACTCTGTAACACAAAAATGTTTGTTTTCTGTCAGAATATGTGCACTGTACATATTCTGCCGATATGTATTCCCCACCAGTGAATAGCTCACTGCCTCTTCTAATGCTGAGGTCAACAACAGCTCTTTCTTTTTCAGTTTAATAGGAAAGCGGATGATATCCCCATGTTAATGGTGTTGAGTGGACACAGCATTTAGAGATGGGATGTAGAGACACAGGTGAACTCTATCAAAGACAGGGAGAAAGGCCAGGAATGGTGTCAAGCAGTCAATCTACTGGAAAAGCAGGGGGAAGAGGTTTGACCCTTCATTCTCCGTTCCCAGCACATTATTATGTGAAGAAAAGCCCCAGTCATGACTGACCACTAATCTGTCGTCCTGCATTGATTCACTACACTTCACTCAAGTGCTGAGACTTACAATAAAACAAGGAACTAAGGCCTGAATTGTAATAAGCAGCCATTGTCTTTATGCATCATGGGTAATAATATTTATATCTTAAGGCAGTGGATCTCAATCTTTTCAACTTCAAGCCCTCCCATGTTTCACAATGACATTTAAAGGCCTTCCTCAGTCACATTCCCTACCAAATACAACATTCTAGAGCTTTCTAGACCCTTTCAGCCACAGTATCACCAAATAAATTAAGATGTTCACAATATTTATCTACCCATAAGTCACTCCAAACCTGTTACGGATTTCTATCTTTCTTTTTCTATCTTTCTGGAAAACACAATGGTAATATCAGGCTCTACTTACACGCACTTATTTTAAATCTCTAAAATAAGCAGCTAAATTTTATTTCAATCTCTCTACTTTGCATGAACAACCTCATCATTTATCACAAACTATGTAAATGTCTAGGTTTTAAAATGGTCACAGGTTATTTGACACTTAGACAACACAAGGGTTAAACAAATGACCAGAGAGCCTTTTGAGAACATCCTTACTAACACTTTAGAGTCATAATTTCATTAAGTGTTAAAATGAGATACTGCCATTCTATTGAATCCACCCAACCGGATTCAATACAGCTTCATCCTAAAGAATAAAATAACTGAACTGCTGTTGTTTCGGTGGCTTATAAATGCTTCACTGTTTCATTAAGAGAATTTTACAGCAAATCACCATGAGGGATTAAACGCTCTAATATTAATGCTGCCTTTATGTTCTCCATTACATCACTTATACATCAACAGAAATCTGCACACTGCAGAATCTCTCTCTCTCTCTTTCTTTACAGCAATTTACCGCAGTAATGGGACTAATTTGTACATAGCATCAACTTGCCATTTCCATTTAATCTTATTACTACCAGCTCAGATTTCCACAGAGCCCCATCTGCTGATGTCAGGAGGCCACACCCATTTTCACAGATGTAAGGGATCCATTTGGCATCTTGTTTGGAGCTTCTGGGCAGCTGTTGAAGAATCTCCTGGAACAGACACTAGTACAGGACCACAGTGCATCACCCCGTGCAAAACACAGAGAAACTGTCCCCTGCTGTTGTTGCCCCCGCAGACCCCTCTGAAAAATACCACTGCGTGATGATACCTAACTGCCCTGAGAGAGACTGAAAAACATTAACCTGCCCTCACAGGCATGACTGAATGAGAATGTACACAGGTGTTGCCATTTCCTTTGCAAGATAAATGAAGGAGTGTAGACCTTATATTACTTGAGAACATTTGTGATGTTTAGAACTCCTCAAGGGAATCTCTCATAAATTATGCAGTAAGAAAAGCTCTAGTTTTTAATTGAAACTGCCTCTTCTTGACTCAACGATTGGTTGATCGTCAATGTTTATTCCATGATGATTTTGAAATATTTGTTGAGCAGAACTCATTTATTATTTAGAGCAAACCAGACTTCCTGCGTTTGAGTGATATACCAGCATTGTAATTGGACAAGTGATTGCTGATTTCAGGAAGGACTTGTGGTAAGTGTTGAATGTTTAAAAGACAATAAAATGAGGAAATACATCTCCATAAATAATTTGGTGTCCAAAGAGCACGTCGCTAATGCTAAAAGGTTGCAAAGTGCTGTCATAAAAATTATAAAATCAGGAATACGATAATGACAGCATTTTGAGACCTGCAGGGGTGTGTGTGCGTGTGTGTGTTTACTGTACTGCATAAAGATTGTTATTTATGTAGTGACCAGTCAGAAAAAAAAAACTGCAGAAAATGGAGATTGCTTCAGCTTGGTATAAAAATGCAAAATTATAGGAGCCTTGAAGTGAATGTAAATCAATCAGGATGCATTAAACATGTTTCCGTTGGAGGAAAAAAAATACCATTTGCCAGTTGAGTGGTAGGTTGAACATGCTTCATAATTGCCAAGCTCTACTGTTCATGCAATTTACTGTAGACAATGGAATTAAATTTAACATTTCAAAGTGCCAATCAATAGATGTTATCAAAATTTTGGGCAGGACAAATGGAGGCTAATTACATTTGACTTCTAAAGGCTTCCACACATAAATGAAATCACACACAGTAACTGAAGAGAGGGCCACACATATTCACAGAAGTCTGTCACTACACTACGGATAAATCTGACAGGAATATTAATCAACTGTTATAAAAGAGCTACAATTCTTTGCTACAAGTAACTGTGGGAAAGACTTAAAGACAAGCAATTTTTTAAACTGGCAATTGTTACAGTGCCACTGGGTGATATGCATTACATTATAAGAACTGCAATATATGCAGATTTAAAGCAGCGTTGAGGTACGTACTACATGCTTTAAGTGTTCAGATTGTAGTCATTGAGCAGGCATTTTTAAGCAGGCAAATTAAACCATATGGAGAACATAAATGCGCTATGTTTGCATCTGGGGTAAAATACCAGGTAAAACATTTTAAACACTTGACCTTATGACATTAGTGTAATGTATATGCTAATTTGCATATTCATTTGCATATAAAGAACTTTCTTTATGCCCACTTTAAAACAGCATTTAGGTAACAAGACCTTTTCTTTATAATTAAAACAGATCTAGTGTAAACAGAGAAACAAATCTGAAAGAGACCTGAAATTGTCCTTATATTGGCATTTTTTTATTTAGTTTGGTACTCTGTATTGTACTTTATCTGTTTTTCACCCGAAACTTTTCACTTGTAGAGTTCATCACAATCTTTTGTCCAGAAGAACAGCATCACTCAGACTAAAAACTGTTTTTGCAATTCTCTGTGGGGACAACACAACTTTAAACACATCTCTGGCTGTCTACTGCCAATTGTTCAAATACTGCAGACTGTAAACCATAAACTGGATTAGAAGTATTAAAAAAAAATGCTTTAGGGTTATTTTGCCTTTTGACAAAGAGAGAACCAAACTGTCCAGCCCTAATAACAACCTAGCAAAGCCTAGTAATACATTAAACGCTTACACGGCACAAAAAGGTTTTCCTTCATCTAGTTTTCATAAGCAGTTCAATGAATGATAGTTGTTGACTCAAGAGATTTTACAATGGCTAGAGTAGTGAAACTTTTTGAATAAATGTTCTCACAGACAAAGAATTCAATTTTATAAATACAACCGCTTGCTACTGCTAAAGCCTCAGATCTCCATTTGCATAGAATTCAGAAGCCAAACTCAGGATTCTCACAAAACTGTGATTATCCAGCTTCAAATGTGATACGAGGAGGCTGTCATTCCCATCCAACTGAATAACTAAACCCTCAAATTTACATGAGGCCTGTGATTGGACAAATCCCATGGCTAACAGCACTGTTGTGACAGCTCAGGGGTGGAAATATTTGCAAACACATTTAATCATTTCTGTGATGGAGCTTGTTATAGCCGGCTGTTATCTCTGACAGTATGCTAATGAGATCTACAAATGATTCGTATGATCATGACACACTGCATTTATTCAGCAAAGTCTACTGATTTGTGGAAATGATGATGGATGGATAAAACCAGTGTGTGGCAAAAAATAAGGTATCTGAAGTCCTTCCTCCCTCTGATGGTTTCACAGCAAGGTTCAAAGACTCTTGAGGTTTCTGGACTGAAATGCATATTCCAGTTGTTACCTCTCATTTGTGTTTTGGCTTCTCATATCAGGCCTAATTAAGCACTAATAATCCTAACCATAGCATGGCTCTTAAAAAGTATCAGAGTGTCCTGCTATTCTGTTCCAATTGAGAAGTCACAAGCCAGAGCTTGCGCTCTGTACTTAAAAGATAACTTTGAAATTTTTTGATGCTCTAGAATTCCCACCAAGCACCAAGTCACAGGGCTGGTTCCAGGGGATTTTAAAAATGTGTAATTGACTTAGAGTTAAAAAGCAAAATACAGTTCTTTGAAGTGATTTGGCGGAGGCATCATCTTAATTATTTACAACCTAGAGAAAGTTCAGCGTATTCCAGAAGTCAGAGATTTCACACGCCGACAAACCTCCAGTCCTGCTTTAAAATATTAACACACTTGGGAAGCAACCCGTCAGATGCTACAAGCTACAGAAATATAAGATAGTGGTATAATTTGGGTTTAGGTGAAACAGCCTGTTGTTACATCATGTCATACTTGCATTTCAGTGACTGTATACAAAGTTGAACCATGTGCTTTTGATTCATTATGATTCGTTTTCTGTACAGTGATACAAACCAGACATGCTATTATAAAAGGGCGGAAAATGTCACCATTGCTCTGAAAGCCACTCTAAAGCAAAGCCATTATCCAATAGAAGAAAATGGCTCTTTAGTGACACTCCTCTCAAAAAGAGAAAAACAGTTTTGTAAGTGTTTTGTGCAATAATGCACATTTTGATTGGCTAGCCACTGTGGATACTCCCTGATAAATGTGTGAGAAGACTAGCACAGTCTCTTTATTAGCGGCCTGTCGAAACTCCTCAACAAAGCCTCCCACAATGGGAGATGCTATTTCAATCTCCAAAGCATTTTCAAGTTCTGCAACTATACAAGCAAACAAAAATGAAGGCATTTGTCAGAGAATCAATGTTAATCAGAAAGGCTAGCGCTTTCTTAGCCATTAGCAAAGCTTTAATAAAAGCCCAGCTCGATCTAATGAGTGATTGGATGAGAGTGGCCAGACTTGTGTTATAATATGGACAGCTGCTAGAATAAACAAAAATATATTCTAAGCCCTCCATTTAAACCTCACGTAAACGAATGCTAACATTTTCTCACCCTTTCAAAAGCTTGACTCCAGTCATCTGCAGGATAAACATCTGATTCTTTTGAAGCATTCAGGATTCTTAACACCAGAAAAGGTTATAAAAACATCCTTAAAGGCAAATATATCGAACGCTTGACTCAAAATACTGGCAAACCAATTCCTTATTGCTTTTAGACAGTAAAACATTGGTTACAAATTCAGCTGGCAAACTTAAAGGGGCGATTTCCAAAAAACTAGGAAAGGAATGGTGTGTTTTCTGGGATTTGCCAGGGTTACGTCTGCTTTAATCTTAAAAGTGAAGTTTTATTTCACAGAAAGGTTCAGGTTCAAATGAAAGACCTCATGCGGTCTGATTTAAGGTCTTATCTGAAACAACTAGAATGTTTTCCGATTGTCATTTCTGACAGAAATCTGTTACTGCTTCAGTACTTTGGGAATGCAGTGTACACAGTCCCACAATAGATTATCAGAAAATAGCCAAGCAGGTACATCCTTAAAAATAAAACCAGTTCTCTCTTATATTTACTCAACAGGTTCCAGACTTATTCTCGTGCTTTTTGAAGTAGAAAAAAAAGCATACAGTGCATTTTATACTATTCATATAAAAATATTGTTTTAACTAATAACAAGTTAACCTTAAATGAGCGCTTACTTTCCTCCTCAATACAAGAAAACCAAAAACTACAGCTGCCCAAAATACTTCAACATCGATGGAAAATACATTTTTTTAGCCTTTTCAATCCTCCAATCACGTCGCGGCTCATCTGAGGGATTGAGGTCACAACCGTCATGCAGCATCTACAGCTCTCACTCGGTTTCTGACCTTTTCTAGAAATCAGCGTGGAGCAAAATAAACTGAAGGAGAATGACAGACATGTTTAAAGTGCCACATATCAAGACCACCTACCACGAAAATAAGGTTAACTGCAGCTGAACAACATAATCACAATTGAAGTGGTCATTTTTATATACCACACAAGCACATCTTACTTTCACCTTCTGGACCCTCATGGACTATTTCATGCAGTAAAGGAGAAACATCTCAAACGTATGTCTGGTCTGCTAAATAACAACGAATATTTTGCCCACTGCTAGATGGAATTGGTCTAGCACAATCTTTTGGTAATGAACTTTTGGACAATGAGATGAAGACACCAGAAGAAGGGTGGACCATACATCTTCACAAGTAGAGTATTAATTGTCCTCCAAACTCTCAAGCTTGTAATGATGATTTATGCATTTAATACGCCACCATGCGTATCCAAAGCCACAGGGATTAAAATAAAGGAAAGGGAGCGTGTTATGATCCATTCAACAGACCCGCAGACCCTTTATGAATACAGAATCCACTTTAAGATTTACTCCAAGCCATTAAAGCACACATCCCAAACACCAAATCACTTTCAAACTGATCTACCGATAAAGAACTAGTAGTGAAAAACATTATGGAAGTTTTTCTTAATTAAAACCAGGTTAAATTTTATTTGAATGTAAACAGTCACGATTTCTTTGGGGCTAATTTTATAGTTCATTTTATTTATTATGATCATTTTTTTTTAATATTACCGTGGCGTGAGGCAGGAATATTTATAAATATGTCTCCCAATTAATATGCGGTGTGAAATCATGCATGCATAATAATTGTAAAACAATTAGCACAATGTAATTCAGTTAGTGACAGTTAGACCCCCAAAAAAGTAATAGAGTTTCTACTTTCCAGTTTGTCTACAAAACAAACTTAAATTGCAAAGAAAATTTATAAAAAATATTTTTTTCAACATAATTAGAATATCACCTACTGAACATTTCATTTTGCTTAATAAAACGCATGTCGTCTATGAGGCCATTTTTAATTTAAATGTACAGACACCTTAGGAGTTTCTCTGCTGTTTTTAAATGACTAAATCTCTGGTTCTCAAGGTAAACATCTGGACACTGTTGCATGTGCAGCGAATGATAAACAGGCAGACAAAACAGCCATTCATTACTGTTACTCAACATGTCTCTACTTTGTACTGTGGAAAAAAAAAACACCAGTAATAATCTGTCTTTGCCCAGTACGACATTAAGGAGCATCAGCACAGATGTGTAACTGATGGGCTTCTGTCCACATCTTCACCAGTGATTCATATCTAACCCAGATGCTCATTTTTAAAACACCTGCAACAGATCCTAGCTGTTAAGTGTGAATTCACTGAAAATGAAGTGAAACTGGAGCAGAAGGGACTCCATTCACACCCAATCAAACGGTTTGCCAGAGGCGGACAATTAATATGCCTGCAGGGAACATCAGCACAACTGAGCAATCCACACGGACAATGTGTGTTTAGCAGGAAAATCATTGCAAAGCCCAGACAAACATAAACCGGTAGAAGCTGCTGGCCATAATGGAAGATAATTTACTGTTCTCATTTGTCCCCTCTCAAGCCTTATTTAGGGAAACATGTTGTGTCCTATTGTGTGGAGTTGCCTCACAGTGCTTTTCTTCATTGAACCCTCTATTTTCACAGCTGATGCCAAACACAGATTCTACTTTGAAGATCCATCAAGCACAATATCAATGCATGGACATAAGCTGTCAGAAGCAGGATGGAATCTGCACAGATTTTAGAGGGGTGATTTTAGATGGTTTATTCCAAAACAATCCACTTATCTCATATACAATCCACTTATCTCATATACATGCAGTATATGAGAAGAAACTCTATTTATCAATCTCATCCCAATAGTATAGGTTGTGATGCACTGAATTGATACATATACATATGAATACATGCATACAAAATGAATGTACTGTATATAATGTCATATAGCAGAAAGCATATACGCGTGTATAATGCTCAACCTGTGCATCAATTCAGTGACAAAGTCTAGAAATAAAGTTTCTCCTCCAATAGATTTAATTACATTTCATCTACGACACTGATGTATCATTATATTTTCAAGAGAACAGATAAGAAAAGGAGGGAGGCAGGGGTCGGAGAAAAGCATTCATTTATCTTGTCTGCATTTCAGTCTAAAGCACTATTGGGGTCAATCACACTTTTCTGCCATGCAATTATTCCTCAGGTCTTTGCTTTATAAAAGATAATATCAAAGGCAGCAATTTCAGGCAAACACTTAAATTAATGTTCTGTTATAAAATATCAGAATAGTTAGCCAATGTACTTTTATGCACCTTTGCTATGTGACCAAGCATCTTTAAAACATGTCATACACTTCAATTGCCTAAAATCCTCACACACACATCCCCACCCTTATTTGAGTGTATACAACGTCTTCAGTCCATTCGCGATAGATAGTCACTCAGCTTAAAAAAAAAAAGTTGTGGTGTAATGTTTATCACACATGTCCCAGAGCGCCTCTGTGAATGGTCCAATTTCAGCCAACACAGTGTCCTGTCGTATTCACCCTCGCTCTCCCAATGATTTCCTGTCACTTCTGTAATGTCCTTTTAAAAAGGCTGCAAAAGCAGCCTGGTGGGTGGCACACGCTGACAGGTTGTGTGGAGGCGATTCTGTGGAGGGAGGATCCCTAACCTCCCTCCCCAGAATCTGGCAGGGAGTCACAAACTTTGCTTGTAACTCCTTTTCATGTGTTGTGTGTGTTTTGTAATTAAGTCACATGTTAAGGTAACACAAAAATGAGGTCTGGTCAAAACAACAAATTTAGATAGAGTCAGCACATTAAGCACTGTGTGTTTATTAAGGTTTAAAATGAACATATTAAATTTTATAGTAATACATTTCATTTAATAAACTTTAGACACAAGGTGGATTTCTGGGTAATCAAAAAGGTTAAGAAAAAGCACCTTTTTAAAGACATCTTTTTCAATAGAGTATTTTTACAGTATTTTTTCCCATGGCTACTAAGAGTCAGCACAAGGCTCTCATATAACAGACAAAATCTGCTTTTGTGAGCTCTGAAATTGTTTTCTCCACCTGTGGAGCATTGTCTCTGTACATGATCTGATCTCAGCACGCAGGCATGACAGAACACAGGCAAGCTTTTCTGTCAGATCTGTGCTAGAGCTTTACCTGTTGATATCAATTCACAGTCAAATAAAATGGATTTGGAAGGAGGAGCAAAAGATGAGCTGAGCAGATGTCAGGCTTAAGATAATTACACTCACACGCCATTGGCTGAGACACTGGGTGAATATCTGTCATATCCTGTCATTAACACAGCCAATAACGCTTGACATCTTCCCTTAAAGGGACAGTACACCCAAATAATAATAATAATAAATAAATAATAAAACTGTCATCATCTACTCAACCCCATATGATTTTCTATCTCCTGTAGAAACTCTTTTGCATAAATCAAGAGCAAATGGAAAGACAAGCTATAAGCTCTACACATGACAAAACTATCAGCATCATTAAAGTTTTGTAAGTGCTCTATACTATTTTCCAAGTCATTCTGAAATCTTGCCATCCACAGTAGATCTCAATTCTCATTTACTCTGTCGCAGTTAAATTTACCATGTAACCATAAATCACGTCACACATCATACCACATCCCATATAACTGCAGAGAATTTAGGATATATTGGAGTCTGTCAATTGAAACCCTTACATAACACTTTAATGGTGCACGTTTTTCATGTTCCAAACATCTCATTGTGCTCATGCATGAGATCATCCTCATGTTTTTTTAAAGCCATACAAGTAAATAATGACAAAATTAGCATCATAAGATAAAGGTATAGGTAGACCAACCTTCTGAAGCATTTTTCCCCTCAAAAGTACCTACAGTACATCTATAGCCTTTTTGGTTGCTCCAAATGAAAGCATTTATGCTGCCCCTAATTTCTATTCCACAGGGGCCCATATTAAATAGCACTAAACAATGAAGAGAATCCTCAAGGAATGAAAGAAAAAAAGCATTTTTCTCTGTCCATCATGCCCTGCAATCTGTGCTGTTCTAATTACACCGTTTAGCTTTACTTCTGACATACTCTGGTGTGTGTGTGTGTGTGTGTGTGTGTGTGTGTGTGTGTCATAAAGATCATAATTATTTAAAGAAAGGTTTTCCATGTGTTCATCATTACATTTTCCATCTTAAGTATCATTACTGCTGAAGATTTGTACTTACACAAATTAAACTTATTACTTATTACACAAATAAACTTATTACTTTATTTACCCACTTACTTTATTAAACAGTATGTTTTGTCAACAGAAAGTAGTCAAAAAGTAATTTATAATCTTAAATCAAACAGAAGAAACACACTTAACAGTGTTTATCTTCTAAGGTGACATTTAGCACCCAGTTGTCTGTTTACCTATCACAAACCACAACGTTTGAGGCATTTGTAAAAACAACATTCTTGCTCCCGGTGCCTGGGGTATAAAACCTGGACAGGCAGCAAATGACAAAATCAGTAGAGAGAGATGATATGCAGTGAAAGTGACCCAAGACGAACAGGCCCCTGAGGGCCCGGACACCAATTTCCACAAGGTCAACTGCCGAGCAGAGAAGTGTCGGTTCACACACACATAAAGCGATGACAACTGTGCTAGGACAAAGGGCAACACTCATCCCTGTATAGCAGATTTTTCACTTCAACGAACAGGCGATACTCATCTCGCTTTCCCTATAAATAAGAGACGATAGCATAGCTGTGAAGCCAAAGTGTGTTAAAGGGAATAAAACCTACCCATAATTCAATAATTCTCATCAAAGTTCTCTTTGATTTAGTCCTAAATCTGACCTTTCTCCACAGACATCATTTCAATTACAGGCCTATAGGAACAGACAGAGTTTTCCAAGTTCTACCCTAGAGAGCATTTACTCCGAAATGGATTTCCTGACTTGTAGTTGAATCGGATGCAGTTCTCAGTCTCCGTGCTCTCTCCTAATGCACCCTCAGCTCTATTATTGACACCTCCCTGCACCTCCGTGACCCATGATTGGCAGTCACTGATTCCTAACTCTCCTTCGGACCCTGTGCCTCAGAGCCGCTAGGCATTTGAGCCACACGCCTCTACGTTTAGACTGTCAGACTCAATGCATCCGTGTATTAAGCTAATACAATTTCGCTGCGTCTCAATTGCAGCCTGGTTTAGCTTGTTCTACACGGTAATTTGGCACAAATAAGCACTCCTGCCTTTAAGCTTCCTCCTGTCTGTTAGATAACATCCAGCCCAATAAACAATCGCTTTTGTAACATCCCTCAAATAAACATCTTGGTGCTCGCAGGCCCCTGGGCTCCGGTATCACATACAGATGGGTTCGAGGAAAGGGGCCAATTGCCTTGCTGGAAATGAATAAATTAGTGGGAATATGCTTGTAATCTATCATTCTCAAAGATCATTACCACACGATGGGGTAATCATTGCCAGGCAGGGAGTGAGTAATAATTTCTTCTAGTATGTGTTTTATTTAGTTGCATATTTTAGAAACATTGAAGCCTCTTGCATCTGTATGCCAATGTACTTTGTTTTTTTACAAAGCTATAAACCGTTTAAAAAAAAGCTTATATAACCGTTTAAGCTTCAAATAAACTATACACACAATCTATTGGACAAGGAAACCTGGACGGAACCCATACAGTAGCGATCGGACATTTTTGTCGTTTTATTTCGTCTCTGAATAACACTTTGCTCACAGTAACATCTGCTCATTGATGCAATGCTTTAAAAACAAGGATCTTTGCAGAACAGAATGCCAACATCTTGAGAATACCAAACAACACTACAGTGAGATGTTTAGAATGTTCCTTCACATCCGGCGCACACAACGCAATCACTGTAACGCACAAAATCACATCATTAAAGGAAAGATACATTCCATGCAGTTATATGACCACATAACTCACAGAGATCAACAAACACGATGACACCAGTGCACATAATGCAGTAAACAGTACAAAACAACGAGGTGGTGATTTGCATGATTTATTTATGCCGTGGTGCATGCTGGGAAATGAGTTCAGCATCCAGTTCTACAAAACAAAATCCTTATAAATATACTGCTACTGTATGATACTGTATGTGCCATAGTTGTATAGATACTTCATTATACACTAGTTCCTTAAAGAAACTGCTAATGTGCACTGAAACGAGCTTGGCTCATTTACAGTATGCATATGAATAATTAATGAACAAATGCTTTGAAAGCTAAAACCAGTATTACCAAGGGTGCAATAATTTGGAGGAGAGGACACAGGGCCAATGTCCATCAAACGTCTGCATGTTACACATCCTCAATAAAATGGCTGATTAAGACTCTGAACCATTTGGTGCTGACCCAGAACCTGTCACAGCACTATCCAGACATGCCATCAGAACGTCTCTTTGTAAGCCTGAAAGCAACTCACTTCTTAGAGAGAATGTCACTCTTTAGGATTTAAGACGTAGCCAACTCTATATCCTGACATGATTGGCTGTTTAAAACATGCAATCTTGTTTAATGAATGTAACCAATGGAGAAATATACATGCAAACAAATGCTACATGGACCTGATGTAACAGTAGAACAGGCCCTTTAAAAGCATAAGACTGATTCAAAGTTTTAACATAAGATTTATTGCAGACCGACTGCAACAGTGCAAAGACCAAATACTGACTTTCAATAGACTTACAGAGAGTTTGACACATGTGATGCACAAAACAGGAAGAGGTTGTGAAACCAGTCCAAGGACACAAGCCTAATGGCCAATAAAAAGTCCATTAAAATCACAACACTTCCATTCTTGCCAGCAAGAATTACAGTACATTTACAGTACGTCATCCAGCCCTACCTACCAAAATACAACACAATTGTTTTGTATATATTGTAACCAGAATAAAACAAACAAAAGAAAAAAAAACAAAACAAAAAAAAACAACTGGGAACAACAAGAACCTCTTCCGTTCCTCTTTCATCAAATTATGTATTTAATAAAAATTGCATTTTTTGCTTTGTCTTTTTAAAGAATTGAAACTTGTCAACATATTGTACTGTAGTACCATATCCTGCACACTGTCACACACACTCTTAAACACACACACACTCACTCTCTCTCTTAGACACACATACACACAGCAACACTCTCACAGCAACAGCCCAAAGTGCCACCATGCATGACAATTAACCCAGAATTATTTTGTTAATGTGTTTACTTGGCAGGCGCCGCTTCGTGTGTGTGCCAACAGGCAGGCCGATTGTTTGAAACGCACAGGGCTAATGTACAGGTCCAGGGGGACAGTTAACTCCCACCAAGCTGAGCCTCAGTTTGTGTTTGTTCTCTGTAGAGACACCAACACATGAAATTAACATTTCCAGGGGTGTGACATATTAATGAGAAGCATTTGTCTGTAATTGCCCAGCGCTGACGGATAAGATCAGAAACCGCCATGATGTTCACCAACTGGATTATTTAAAAATCTGTGTTTAAAATAAATGTATACAGAAAAGAATGCTGAGAGCAATAAAATTTATTATTTATTTATACATTGCAAAAACGAAATGCAGAGTAATCCAAAATTTGGAAAAGTTGTTTCTAAAACAAACCAATAACATTATTTTGTTATTTATGGTTAAAGAGCAAATCTCAGTCAGCATTATACAGGCTAAACTAGCATGCAGTCAAGAATGTGCATAAATCTGTGACTTTAAAATTGCTTTAAATATATCTAGCTAAGAGAGAAGCTGTTGGGAAGAAGGCTAGCAAAACATTATGCTAGCCAGAAGCAACATATCACCCAGTAGTTAGCTACAACAAGCGAAGAAGAAAAATAGAAAACACGATTTAAGGTTAACTTCCCAGCGTATAGATCCCATTTTAAAAGTCTACTGAAGCTTGAGGGATAATTTATATGAGAATTCCTCCACACATGCTCCAGCGCTAGCAACAAAACTCCTGCGTTGCTGCCGTGCTAAATGTTTCACCACAACACGACAACATTTATCACACCACGCAAGGCAAACCCTCACAATTACTCAGATACTTCTGCATTCAAATTGAGACAGAATATATACAAACAGCTAAAAACGATGATACAACGTTGCAAGTTCTCACTGAAACCAGGTCTATGCCAGTTTTTTATTATTAGAAGCTGTGATATCTTTAAACTTCATAGTTGACAATCAGCTTTTTTCTCTCAATATTGTAATGTGATCTAACTCGCATGACTAAAGCTATAACTAATTTGGCATGCTGTGAAATCTTGTCCTTTTTGATTCACAAATACAGTACAGCAAATATTAAAGCCAATACTGACAGCCTAAGCATTTGCGTCCATTGAAAACCTCTTTGCAAAACACCATCCCAAACTAATTTAATAGTTTTAGTGCTTTGCAAGCCAAAAACACTGAAAAACGAAACAAGTTCAGTGTGAAATGAGCTTAAATCAAGAGAAGTTGGTTGTCTCAGGAGCCGTGTTATTGACATCCCAATCCAATCCTGTGCAGATTGACATTGCATTCAGATCAGGCCTGCCGTAGCCTCAGCAACCATTAGTGTATCTTCCCTGATCAAAGTCTGTCTGCTGAACTCATCCAATGTCATGCTTGGATATTCAGGAAACTGCATGCAAGTAAATCTCTTAAAGAGAAGTCTCAGATGAAAAGGGTTCAAGAAAAATGACTTGTGACATTTTGTCACTGATAAAAAGAGCATAATTATGGGCTTTGGGCTAATTTGGTTCAGTTAGGCATATGTGAGATATGCTGTGTAATGTTTTCTACACTGAATCACAATAAAAGCCATTTGTCAGCTATTACCAACTAGGAATAGCTCACCTGAAAATTATAATTGTCATTTTTTCACCTTCATATTCTAAACTCGCATGCTATTTTCGTCAACACACAACGCCCAGCCCTTCGTCCCATCTGTCAGGCTCCAACAAAAATGAAAACGACTATAAAACAGCATAAGTGGTTCAAACTACATTAGCACTGCATTACAGTTCTTTTGAAAGTCATTGTTCACTCTAAAGTTTGACTTCCATTACAGCTCTAAAATGTTTTGCCACATTTAGACTCAAATAACAGTCTGCTAAAGCACTGGGCCAAATTTTGACATCACTGACAGAAAATAAACTGAACAATATAGAAAAAACATTTTGATCTACAACAAACGTTCTTTTGGCGTCTGCTTCCCGCAATGCTCTTCAAGGGCAAAATGGAGACTTGCACTAACCCTAAATCATAATATCCCTGTAGCTCAATTGGCTAGCATTGCATTAGCAGTGCAAATGCTGTGGGTTTGATTCCCAGAGGAACACGTATCATGTGATTTCCTGTCAACTCCCTGCTATTCTATCCAATACAGCTACAAAAGCCTAAAACTTTGTAGTGTTCTACAAAAAGAATACAATAGCATACAGATTTTAAACTTAAAGGTGAGTAGATGACTTTGTATTTTAAGGTTTTTTTTTATAATTCAAGCCATATGCTAACCTAAAAAACACCTTCTGTTACTGACACTGCTTATGTCAGAGAGACGGCAGGTTGCATCCTTTCCAAGTCAAATAAAACAGAACAATAATCCATCCGCTATCATCAGTGCCTGAGGGGCGGGGCTAATATCTCATCCTTTGACTAATTAAAGACATTCATGCCGAGTACAATAAAGATAAACATCAAGTACAAAAGAATTAAAAAAACGACAAAGCTAATCAGAAGCTCTGAGGGCATCATGCTAATTACGTTTTGTCCGATAACACTGGTTCGGTTAAATGCCGTCCACACTGCGCTGGGCTAAAGAGAATGTGGTTTGCATTTCTAATGCCTGACAGGCTATTTTTTAGATGTCTTGGGAAAATCATTCTATAAAGTGAGCTTAGGTTGAGCGAGCTGAGGATTAAGTGAGAAAGTCAGACCTTCATCTTATAGCAACGTGGCCCACAGAAGTGCATGGTTCCTCCACTACATCGTCCTTTCCTTTCCTGTACTGACCTTTACATTAATAACAGGCTCTTAAAGGAGGCTGGGCTGGTACTATTATGAAGGCTGTGTGCTTTAAAGAACTTGAGAGCCTTCAGAATAAGAAAATTGGCTATATTCACCATAGCTCTCCAAATACCCGACAATCCAGGATGGAGCCTGAACACAACAATGTGGATGAGAGCAGAAAAACGTAAGGGATAAAATGAGACACAGAGGCTTGTTACAGGCCATGGTAACTGGGAAGAGGCAGACAGGGTCACACCACAGGGGTTGGGTTGATGCACCACTCACTTTGTTTTATAAATTAAAAAGAGAGAAAGACTGCCAAAGAACACACTTAAATTTAATTGGTCACACTGAAGGATCTCTTTTCGTTATCGCATAGCACTGAACAAACTTCTATACTGAGGAAATTGTGGCAAAGATATCCAATCAGTGTGCGGCTTAGGCAACCAATCAGCTGACTGCTGGCCAGATCAGAAGTCACCTGATTAGGTAATAATCTGATGCTCGTTTAATTCACTGACCGATTCTCTCAAATCAGGCATGACTACATGGTTATGTAATACCTAAACCATGGAATAGAGGTTTAAATATTTTATTCATAGGAAAGAAAGTCTTATTTAAGAGGAAAGAAAGTCAAGATTTTTCATCTCTGACCACATTCTCACAGGGAACACAAGCATAACTCCAAAGGTGGACTTTTATTTAACCAGTGTTTCAATATTCAGGAAACACCTTCCTCTTTGTAGACCAAAGAACTTGTGCTGTTTGCCAGTCTTCAATCTGAGACCCAAGTTAAATCTCCAGTCAATTCTTTTCCCCTCAAAGCTTAGTTTCAGTCTTGACACTTGGCAAGCAAACAGCTCATACATGAGTTCTTTCAAATGTGCCATAGTTTTTTAAGCAATGCTGGAGCCCATTTTATCCAATCAGTCTAATAAAGGCCAAATCAACCATTTGTGCACCAGTTACAAATACATTATATGTTTAGTGCCCTTCAAATTGCCACCATAGCTCACCTTCGTTGCTTGAAAAACTACCCAACCAGTTTGTCAACTGTGCATGACCTCAATTATTCAACCAGTTGACCAATTCAACCAGGACTGTACCACAACTAAAACAGTGCACCATCCGAAATGGGAACCAAGACAAAACCCTTTAAAAGACCCCTAACAGCTACACACCACGTGAGGGACACACTTGACTTTCCGAATAACCAGTTATTGGTCCAGGAAATGAGACACTCATAGCAACGAGTACTTCAGAGGATAAAATCACTGCCGCTGCCTCCGACCTGAGCCCTGCAGGCGAGAACGCATCCATCACACACAACTGACTGCCTGATGATTTGGAAATGCGCTGTGAGTGGAGGCTCTCAACTTCACGCATTCTGAGATCCATGTGGGGTGACGGGAAACAATCAAGACAGACGAGAGGTTATATAAGCTGTTCTGCATTCTAATTATGAACAATAAAACATTAAACCATGACAATAGCCAAGTCTGAATAAAGTTTTCTGCAGAAAATTGCCATCCTATTGAGAGCGCAGCAGTAATGACAATGACGTCAAGAGGCATAATTTAAACACTTACATATTAACACTTACTAAATATTACTAATATATTAAATAAAATACATTAAAACTCATCTTTTGCCAGTGAACTTGGGCAATAAGGGATAAACAGATAAATGTTCAACAAAAATATCTTTGTACCAATTTTGGCTGCAATAAAATGTAATGCATCAATCTTATGAAAAATTAAAGGGTCTTAAATCTTATTTAAAAGCAAGGATACAGCAAATATAGAAGGAACACACCATACAAGTTTTAAAAAGGTGCATTTTAATCCTGGTCTATAATAACCTGAATGCCATATTAATGTAAATACATATATTGTAATGAATCTTTTACTGTATTATTGAATCATTTTTGATACATTGAGTTTTACTAACCGATGCAATGTTATTTAGTACATTATAAAATAGGAGAAAACAACAGTTTTCTGAATTGTTTGGAAACAAAACCCTTCTACCTAGACAAATAAAAAACATAAATGAAAATTTCCAAATGACCTTTAAATGAACCAAAGCAGTTACAGTCCCTCAACATATGCGAGATCATTTAATACAGATCGATAACCATGAATGACTATCCACAGGCGTTCCTCTCTCCCCCGTATGTGCCACAACACAGTTGGAAAGGTGAGGGCTACAGTGCAGCTCAGAAGAATACTGATTTACCGTTTGGCAGGAAGAAGAGCCTTGGCCAGACTGATCTGGGCACAGTCATGTGCAACAGCTTGGAGGCAGGTAATCACAAACTCTTCTCTGAAGGAGGGCGAATGAGAAACAGCCCATCCACAGCCTCTCAATTTCCCTATATACCAAACAAAACAATCCCTCACAAATTTCTCCCCTGTAGAAAAGCTTTCAAACATCTTTAGAACGTTCTTCAAAGGGCCAGGTGCACAGCTGACAACATGGGAGTTGAAAGACTTATAGAAGAAGCTCTTGTTTCTCCGTCAACGATAGTTAGATCTCCAGCACTTTTGTGACCAACAAATCCTCAACACGGTCAGTTTAAAAAGCAACAACAGCTCAGAGATTCACCCACATCATTATAATTCTCAAAGACTTGTCTCAGGAGATGGCAAAATCTTTCATGTGCTGAGAAACAGCAGGATGGGCAAACTTGTTCTTGGAGGGCCTGTTTAGCTCCAACCTGGTCTGAACCTGTTAATCAGGATTATTAGAAGGCTACAGGCAGGT